>NXFV01002078.1:0-43835 GCA_002803225.1 Gamarada debralockiae | reverse complement strand
AATGGCCCTCGAGCGTCTGCAGCGCCGCTCCCGAGCTGGCGTCCCACAGCTTGACCGTCCTGCCGTCTAATGCCGATGCTAGTGTCTTGCCGTCTGGCGAGAAGGCCACGGCGTTGACTGAATGCCAATGGCCCTCGAGCGTCTGCAGCGCCGCTCCTGAGCTGGCGTCCCACAGCTTGACCGTCCCGTCGTCTAATGCCGATGCTAGTGTCTTGCCGTCTGGCGAGAAGGCCACGGCGTTGACTGAATCCGAATGGCCCTCGAGCGTCTGCAGCGCCGCTCCCGAGCTGGCGTCCCACAGCTTGACCGTCTTGTCGTCTAATGCCGATGCTAGTGTCTTGCCGTCTGGCGAGAAGGCCACGGCGTTGACTGAATGCCAATGGCCCTCGAGCGTCTGCAGCGCCGCTCCTGAGCTGGCGTCCCACAGCTTGACCGTCCTGTCGCCCGATGCCGACGCTAGCGTCTTGCCGTCTGGCGAGAAGGCCACGGCGCTGACCGAATCCGAATGGCCCTCGAGCGTCTGTACTAAGGCATTCCAATTGTTCTCGACCTGAAGTGATCTTCGCATCCATGGAGGCACGCAGTCTTTAAACTGCTCCCTCACTATGCTCATTACTGGTGCAAACACAAGCGCACTGCAGTACGTCTGAAGAGGAGCTTGCTTGATCACTAGTCCGTTGTAGAGGACAAATCGCTTCGTGTCATGGACAAATTTAGACAGCCGGGGACACTTACATTCCTAAACCACATATAAGCTAAATATTCATGTTATGCTGGAAGCCGGCTTACAGCTGCAATAGACTCTAAAGAAGCAATAGCATAGATCCCTTCAGAAACCTTCTGCATCCAACCAAGAGCCTCAAGCCAATGAAGGAGATGCTCTTGCAAGAACTGATGCACTTGGTCGTCATCACGAAGCTGAGCGCCACTCTTGTGAAGATGCTGGATCTAGTAGAGACATGTATACTGAAGCTCGGGTGGAAGACTGTACTTAAGTCGACTGCTCTCGATATTGGTTACAAGCATACTAGGAGTATTCAGGCCACAGATGTCTTGCTTTAGAGAAGTTGATATAAGCCGTATGTATTTGTCGGCCAACTCTTGATGTGCTTGCTTCTCGTCCACCCAGAAGTTTGGATCCTTGCACCTGTCGTTGTTAAGGAGAAAATCCCGAAATGAAGGGTGGTGGAGACGAAGCGGGTGGTGTGTGTGCTTTGGTATATCCAGGATGGCATGAAGGTCCACAAGTCCCTGTTCTATATTGTCCTTAGGACAATCAAGTAACGCATACAATGAGTTGATAGATAGCGGTGAGTAGAGGAGCACTATAGTCCCAAGAACTTGTTTCAGGAGCAAATACATGTCCTGCTTCTCTTCCGGCAGGTATTCTTCGTGGATCGTGCTCTGAAGCACTGTTATATAGATAGTGTTCAGATGGTGTTCCGGTGCCGAGGAAGATGCGCTACTGTCGAGCACTATCGATAGTCTCTTCGCTGCGAACGATCTTCCTTTCCGGATAAACTGATAAGCAGTTGCAGCCCAGATAAAGAGGCCACTAGCGTTTACAACTAGTTCTCTGAGAGCTTGCTCACCTGGCCAGCCAGTTCTAAGAGCCCATTCCTGTCTAATCGACCCTATCTCGTGGCGCAGAAAAGTGAAGATGTCATGGTCTATAATAGCCGCTTCTATATTATAGAGGATGAAGTCGTGGTGCTCAGCATGAGGAATCTGGCAAAACCCGTATCGGATTGGAACCTCTGGTCTGCTTGTGATCAGTACCCGTAGTCAGATCTCTAGTAATCGAGCCTTAGCTAAGAGTTATAGAATCATCCGAATGTGATCCTCATTATCGTACTCATCAAGGGCATCGACTATAAGCACGTACGAGGATAGAGATGAGCTACCTTCTAGCCTTGATAGTGGGCGGAAGACAAGGTGGCGCCACTGGTCGCTGAGAGACTGGTTCGCAATATCATTCTGCTCTATAACAGCATCGGAAATGAATCGTTGGATTTGTGGTACGTTGCGCGCAAGCTGTGCTACAAAACTCGTAAAGAACTTGCTAGCATAGCCAACATCCCTACCGCCTCTTGAGAAGAAGAAGCTGGCCCTAAGACGCTTTTGATCAAAGTATCTGCGGGCAACAGTGCGCGCAATCGTTGACTTTCCTGTGCCAGCCAAGCCATTTAGCCAGAAGATGTACCGCTCATCTTGTCCATTAGCCCAGTTGTATATCTCTTGTAGCAGGTCGACTCGTGTGTCAGGGAGGCAGGTAGGTTCGTATTGTTTGTTGAATGAGTTGAACGGCGCGGCGGTAGCGGCTGGAAGACGGTCAAGTTCTGGGTTAAGGATCAGCACTCCTTTTCATTGCTATATAAGGTGCCACATTAAAATTTCGCCCTTACCCTTTAAGGTTGTGTCTTTCTCTTCGCAGAGCCGTTCAAACGCTCTATCCTTTAAAGGTTTGTTGATCTCCTCTCGAAGGCGCTTCAGCGCTTTCTTTCTCCCTTCGCCATAGAGGAGAGGGATTTGGATATCAAAAATCCCAAACAGCGAGTATGCCTTGTCCTCTTCGCGTGTAGTCTGGCGGTCTTCTGCCCATGACAACCGGTCTTCGATGTCGAATTGTGACAGAGGTGCTCCCCGAAGCGCGGAAACCGCAATCCCTATTATCTCGTGGATTTGTCGCTCTAAACTCCTCTTATCGCCTAAAAGCTCCTGGTCCTTAGAGAAGAACTCAACTAATGTCGGAGCAATAAGCTCTTGAAGGGTCCAGCCTCGTGTAAACCATTTACTTGACCGAAATACTGGTTCCCAAGTATACTCGGTGAATAAGTTACTTACTTTCCGTTTCTTTGTCGATACATCTGAGAGATAAACATAGCATTTGACTGCATTCTGATACCAGCGAAACATTGAGTTGATAGCCTCTTGAAGCTCGACGGCATTAGATTTGTTGATACAGCAAGTGTCCACCCAAAAGTATTGCAAGCCATTACGCTTAGCTTGTTCACCGCAGAACTGTATTTTAGCATAGCCAGCCTTGCTCTTGCTCGTACCGTCTATCAGATCCTTGAAGGTGACCTCCTCCGCTCCCCATCTGTGCGAAAGTATAGCATACTTGGGTATATCGCTCCCAAAGAACTCGGTCAGGCTGAAATCGCTATCATCATTATATTGTAGCAGACGCATAATTCGACTAGGTCCCAGGACCGCAGAGAGAGGGTTCTCGGTAGTTATTTAGCCGTCGAGTTGGCATAGATGCGAAGTGAGGTAAAAGATTTTGGAGAAGACTTCTGGTTGAGGCTGGCGCCCCCAGCCTGAGCGAGCGGCTGCCTCGCGGCAATGACATCGTCTCTGTGTCGCGATACGTCGCTATAAGCGCGCAAGGCCTGCGGGCTCACCGCAGGAGTTCCAGAAGTCATAGTTGGCATAGGATACAGTATTCGACATGTACGCTCAATAAGGCAATGTTCTTGTCGCTGAGGGGTATTAGTAGTAAGCTGAATGAATCAGGTTCATGGAAATTTCTAGAAGAACGCTACATTTTATATAAATTCGGTATAATTTATAACGTAATACGACTAGCGTGACTATTAATACCGCATTATTTAAGTGTAAATAAACTCGCTTAGTGTTTTGTGTACCTGCCCCTTTGTCCGGATAAACTCGGCACACAGGTTTCCTTATACTTTGAGTCTTCAAAACATAGAGTTATACTCTTTCTTAATAGTACCTTTGTGCCGTAGCTCCGAAATTCGAAGACAGGCCGATAGTCATAATAAAGTAAGGGGGAACAGCTAAAGTGGCTATCTACTCTATTAACGGGATAATCGATAGCATTACCGCAACCATAATATTTTCTTTCTATAAACTGAATTCTTATAGAGAAGCTGCTAAATAATAAGGGCACACTAAGTGAATTAGAGATATCGATCTGTGTATAGAGTTTGAGATGTTTAAAGTCAAAGTACTTATCATTTTTTTCGGCACGATGGGTTTTTCGCCACGCAGGGATAGACGTTACAGACTCAGTTGAGGAGTGCAACGGCATTTTTGTCGATTGTTGTTCTTGAAATCGTAATAATCTTATTGTGCGCCAGAGGTTGTATACACCGTTATTGGGGACATCGGCCATACTTCAAAGCAAAGCACAAAGTGGAGGACACAATAAGGAGCCAGAATCTGCCTTCATTGGTTGGTATCAAGTGTGAGCTGAATCCTTAGGCAGCAAATCCACTTTCGGTGTTGACCCCCACAGAGCATGGCTGCAGGGATGCTTTAGCTAGGCCGTAATGGCTCTAGCGTAATTTAATGTGGGGTCCGAAAAGTTAAAACAAAGAGAGTTAAGTGCGACACTGGTTTCGCTACCTACTGTACCCAAAAAATTAAACTAAAAGAATTCGCTATTCCTGATTATATCATCGTCATCGTCTTGAACTTCCTTTTATCGAGAAAAGCTCGAGGCCATCGTTGGGTGCCGGAACCCAGTCATTATTCTCATTTAAAACATATTCACCTGGTAATAACACAACATCCTGTATGTAGTATTGAGAGATTTTAGGTTTTAGGGGACACTCGTTGAAAACTTCACAGTGCCCACCCTTCTCAAGGGCAAACAGCCGATGACTACGCTCTTTACTGAGGCGCTCGCTGCCCCAGAAATTAGGCTCTCTTTCTTGATGCACTTCGCTAGGCTAAATACAAACTCCCGTGAACCTGTCCAATATGCGAGCTCCATGAGCTAAAGATCTTTAATACCGTCAACAAAAATCTAGAAAAGACTAAACAAGGCATCTAAGTCGTTACAGATATTGAAAACGACTTTAGGGATAGCTGAAGATTCCAGGATAGTTTTCAGCGAGGTTCCACTATTATTAGTGGTCGAGAAGGCAGTCCTCCCGAGACTATGGATATCGATAAGGTAAGTCTTTTAGGTGGGAGCGATATAGAGGGAGAGAATCGATATTAAGCCATGACGGCCTAGGTCAATTCCCTCTAGGTCGATATACAGCGAGGGAGGGTCAATTGTAAGGTTAGGAATGCTGTCAAGCAGAGGCAGAAGATCCGCCTCTAAGTCAATGAATATAGTATTTCTTTGAGCTAATGTAGTTAAGATGTTTAGTAACGAATTTATCGGTAGTTGTAAGGCTACTGATGCTTTGGTGGCTGTCAACGTCTCTTGATAAAGCTGTAGATTGCAGATATTGTATTTAGAGGATTAGACGATATCTCTAGCATATCGCATAAGGGATTCTTATTAGTTTGTGTGTTCCTAGGTTATTAGACGATAGGGTAGAGTTGTAGTTACACGACATAGCTGTTATGATGACATTCCATTTATTACACATATAATTGGATTGTCGACTCACTGCTTCCTATTATTATTACTTCTAAATACTTCTCAAAATCGAATTAACACTAATATGAAAACTTTGACACTATAAGCTCTCGTTGTGTTCTTTGCGATCGATCTTTCGGTAGCGACGAAGACCTGCAGCAGCACAAACGGAACTTACTCGCGCATACCTTCGACTGCATAACTTGTAACCGTCACTACGGCAGCGGGACGGCTCTACAGTAGCACCTACGCGATTCTCTGGTTCATGCTCCCTCCTTTGACTGTGATGACTGCAATCGATCTTTCGATAACGAAGAGGCGTTGCAGTAGCACTTGCGGGATTCACTAGCGTATGCCTTGTCCTTCGACTATAAGACTTGCGATCGATCCTTCGGCAACGAGGAGGCACTAGAGTAGTACTTACGGGACTCTCGCATTCACCAACAGGATACGGAAACCCCTTTGGATGTCTTTTTCTGCTCTTTCCCAACGTTTGATTATGATCCTTCTCTCCCACTAGCTACTTTGTATGCCAACTTGTAGGGACACGAGGGGTGGCGCCGTAGTAGTGCCGCGTCAGACGATGCGTGGAACAGATATCAAGACGTGCTGCAAAGCGAACTATACATGTGGTATGGTGTAGAGAACGATTTGATTACATGGCATGCGCTTTGTCGTGCAATTAGTATCGAGCCGCTTCCGAAAACATATGAGTAATGTGAGGAGGTAGGAGACTATGCAACGAAATTCGGTAGATTTATGTTAACGCGGATTATAGGCTATACGAAGGACACACATCAATATCTTTGATTTGATTAAATAGGGACGAAGTAGTAGCAAGAAAAAGGTTTAGACCTTCCACAATGTAGCAGAGCTACGAGCCTACACCAAGGGGACAGGTAAGATATTTCGCAATACGTTCGACCAAGAAGGCGGCAATGTTATCTTTAGACACTTGCTTCGAAAGATCTTTCGAGAGAGTTTATGAAAAAGTAAATAGTTCGCTACTACCGAACTAACTGCTACAATAAACTTGGGGTTTTTGTATATTCATCTCGCAATCCGTCTTGACTCTCCACTCCCTCGCCAGCTCGCGACGTCCTACTTGTGTATGTGTCCGTATATCCGCGTAGTGCACAGCCGTCTCGCTAGAAGTTCGACTTGCAGGACCAGGCATTCTAGTACTTGGGGCACGCAGGGTCTTTGTAGTACCATGCCCACCAACGAGTGCTGCCCAGGTCAGCGTTGTCCGCGTCGGTGTCGCTGTTCGTCAAGTAAGTCGAAGGGAGTGGATAAGTCGGTGGGGACGTTGATGAGTATCGCTTGTAAGTTTTGGTCAGACGTATTAAGTACGGTGCTCGATGGAGCCGGCATTGTGGGTTCTGAAGTTCTGCAAACAGTTAAATAGGTATTAGAAAGAGCTGTGTGGAATAAGGTGTAGCATTAGACGTTGGCGTTGACCTGGTGTTCGCCTGCTGCCGGGACTCCTCTGTCTATGGAATCTCTGGCTTCCACTACCCTACCACTTCGACCACTATAAAGTCGTGCATCAGTGCCAACTCGTATGTGACGGGTTTCTGGCGATCTAGCTTGAGGGCAGTAGGCATGGTACGAGAATCCGTCCTAGCCGCCAGTTAAAAGAATAGTAGTGTGTTTGAGGATTACGGGCTCTACTATGCGAGACTTTGGCAGACGCGAGACGGTAGCGTCGACGCTGACTTGAATGCGACTTTGACCTACTACGCTACACCAGTGGGTGACACCTCTCATGACGGCCGGAAATTCTTCAAACGATAACAAAACTCTCAACTTTCGAAATAAACAATTAAGATGTTTATGTGATTTGTACTGCCGATAGTGCAGAATCACATAGTTAACTTAATTTTTCTTTAAAAAGTTGTTGTGGTGAAATACGGTCTTTCCAAGTTTCTGAACCGTCACGAATTCTGACACACCCTGGTGCTAGGCATTGAAGTCATTACTAAGCTGGATTTAGCGCACTAGGGCGCTAGCCACAGTTGATCTTTATGCCTAAGGCTTCGTAAATGAAATTATAGCGTAAATATTATAGGACGTGCGGGGTTGTTTCGTACTAACCAAAATTGTCAGTTGCTTTGATCCGAGGTACTAACCCGTGTGGCGACCTTGCATGAATCTGCAGCCACAAGGCTCATGACGATTTCTAGTATAGTAGTAAGGCCCTAAAGCTTGGGCAAGACCTTTTTATAAGTATTAGAAATACTAAAAGCTTGGTGGTGGAGCTGTAATGGAGGAACTCTGTTACGCTATAAAAGAGACTCTTTGCAAATTAGGCGTGAGGGCGACGATACGAACGTGATTTTCTAGGTAAGAGGGGTTTAGGGTATTCGGGAGTGGCCACGGAACATAACTTATAAAAAATTATAGGAGATATTGAAGTGTGTACAGATTTTAAGATGCTTAAAGTCAAAGTACCTATCATTTTTTCGGCACGCAGGGTTTTTCGGCACGCAGGGATGGACGTTAATGACGATTTCCTGTCTATTAGTAAGGCGTTAGAGCTCGGATAAGACCCCTTTATAAGTATTAGGGATAGTATAAGCTCGGTAGTAGAGCTGTGGTAGAAGAACTCTGTTATACTATAAAAGGAGACTCTTTACAAATCAGGCGTGAGGGCGATGATAGGAACGTGATTTTCTAGTGCGAAAGGTTCAGAGTGTCCGGGAGTGGCCACGGAACATAACTTATAATAATTATAGGAGATATTGACAGATTTTGAGATGCTTAAAGTCAAAGTACCTATCTTTTTTTTTCGGCACGCAGGGATGGACGTTACTCTCGCAAATAATAATGTCATTTCCAATAACACAGTAGGCAGTCAGTCGCATCCGTTTCATACCTGTCGAATCAGACGATCAATTGAGGTAAAATCATGAATATATTGATATCTAAAAAGCTCAGAATCGTAAGGTTGCAAGAACCCTAGATAACGTTCAATGAAGCTAAGCCTAAAAGAGAGTGCTGCCACATCACAGCTATCGGTTTCATCTGACACTCGGAATATTGGTTCGAGTGGAATCCAGTCCATCTAGTGGTAGGCGTTTCAATGCCCTCCTATTAGTTAATCAGTCAGAATGAAACACGCCTTGTTGGTCTTCATCTGATCTCTCAGAGACATTTGTTCGTATCGGAGAGTTTCCGATATGCTGAAGTTTGTATTCCACCCAGTTTTCTTACGTCAAAGTGATTCGACGGCGTCTCTTGACCTTGTTGGTAGGCAGAAAGTTGTCTCTTGGGGCTTTCCGAGATGAGTGGAGAAGCTGGCTAGGAGTATGAAGTTCCTAGAATCGATATCGGATGGCTCACGAAACACTGGATTATAAGTTATCCTTGGCCTGGCTCGAGAAGAGATTGGATGCAATCCCTCGTTTCATGACGAAAACCGACGCTGAGGGTTTGAGGAATGACACTGGGGGAGGCTGTCTATGAGAAGATGCATTAGAGGAATATGAAATTTGCGACGTAGAAGATGCAGGAGATGTTGTGTAGAACATCAGGAGTATGTTTCGGAAGAGTGGTGGGGCTGAAGATGTTGTAAACGGGGCACATGGATTTGATTCTCGACTTTAAGTCCTCAGGAACCAATGACCAATTTTCGGGAGAGGGATCACTGAAACTGAATGAGTGCGTACCTTTTCAACCCCAAAGCTTGCAATAAATGCAGGACTATTATTCAATCCAAGTCCCAGGCATGACTTCCTGCTTCTTCTTGAGCATCAGCCAAAAGTCTCCAGCAAATTCAGCCCATGGCTCATTTTCCCAGAATACCCAATCCTTTGGGGATGGGCCATAACTGAAGCCAGTCAAACGCTTCCAAAACCATAGTGCATCGTGAAGGGAGCGGAGTTCGGCAGGCCGGAGAACGCAAATGCATTCGCGAGCATCATCCATTTTATCCCACACTGCTTTTTCTTTGAGTCCATAGTCCATCAAATCGACTTTTGCCTCGTAGAGCGTTTCTATCCACCAGCTCAGAGCACGGCGCATGGTCCTTCCATGAGGGTGTCTCGAAGCAAGTTGATGGCAGCTGTGGAACATGACCAAGAGCGGCGTCATGGGTTTTTGGGGATATTCCTTCTCGATCATTCTGCCATCGAGAAATTCGGCTGTGTACTTTTCTGAGACAGCATGCAGATTCACCCCGCCGGCGATCAGCTCGTGAGCAATGGTTTTCCAGCCTGAAGTGTACTTCTCGAACTCTTCGGGGCGAAGTGAAAATCCACTGCCATTCTTAACGCACTCTTTCTCAATTAAGTTCCCAACAGCTCTAATTACCGCGTGAAGTAACGTTTGTCGTCTTCCGTTCCAAGCATCCCACGATAGTCTGGAGAGGGATTTCGGACTGCAAGCGAGAGCAGTGAGGAATACGTCGGGACCGTTGATGGTAGGTGAAGATGCTAGTACCGTCGCTATATCGCATCGCCCCTCGTCAGGTAACGTATCTATAGGGGTATCCAGGTACTTCAGAAGGGTGGAAAATCCTGCGACCGGACCACGGTAGTGGTAAAGAGTACCGATTGTGACTTCCGAATTAGTTGCCAACAGTTCTGCGACTTTGGCATGAACGTCGGGATTGGGACGTACCAGCGCCGAATTTGCGGTAAACTCTAATAATGGAGGACTTGGTTATAACTAATTAGTGGTTTGGGTAGAGAAACGGGAGACGATGTCTTACCTGGAAGGGTCAGCTATAAAGTTTGGATCAACACCCTCGTTGATCAGGAAGCTGCAAACTTCGTAACTGGCGTTTCTAACTCCAATCTTTGCCATGAGTATCGCATACAGTTATCGGTGGAGTATATTTACCCACATCAAATAAAGACTGCATGCCATATTTGGAATGGGGACATATCGTGAATGGCGATGCAAGTCCGCTGGAGAAAAGTTGTTGCAGCCCACTAATATTACCCACTCTAGTGTACTCGGCCACCGGGGACTCAAACGGGACAATTGCATATATCGACATGGAGAATTGCCAGCCTTGTTGGGATTTGCAGATTTGCAGATGGCATGCTCGGCCGAGGAGTAAAGAATGAAAGGTCCTCCATCGAGTCCATCTGCGTTGTGTACACCATGGTTTGGGCCGCCCGTCTTTTCTAGCTGTTCGTACTACTGAAGAGAGTTCTTTGGGTCCACTGGCGATCGAAGAAGGTAATGGATTTGTCGACACTACTTGAGATGACTTCAATTGCATTAATTGGGCGATTCTGCAAGTGATGATATCGGGTTGGATCTGGATGAGAGAGCTGAAACTCATATTAGATCTACTAGTGTGCAAAGGAGTGGCGGAAAGGAAGGGTCAGACATTAAGGGAAGATGGGAACAAGCATACCTGGTGTACATTTGGTAGGAGAAGCTCAACTGTCTCAAGATAGCTGCAAGATTCGACTTGTATTTCTCAATCCTCTCCCGTCTCCACATCATTTTCGCGGCTGCCCATTTCCTCTTCGTAGATCTCTCGTCTTCAAAGTCGGCACCAAGGTCATCCACAACACGCCGTAGCCGTTCTACTCCCCGCTTGCAATAATCTAAGGAGCGCAGTGCTGAGTTAGTCCCGAGGAGCACTGTTTGCTGCCGCGCTTGATCACACTCAATTTCTGCGAGTGAGAGTTGGAGCAGCTCGATGTCTTCGACTAAGCTTCTGAAATCTTCTGGCGCATCCTTGATTTGATCCAAGTACGACTTCAGTTTTATAACACTCGAGGCTATCTGCGCGGCGAGCTATGAAGATCTCAGGAGTCAGCATCTGCTCTAAAGGGAGGTATGAAGGAGAGAATTGATGTTTCGAGAGTTCTGCGACAATATTTAACTCGAGTGGCATCCCTTCATGTAGATGCTGGAATAGAAATCGTTAAATTCCACAGCGCAAGCAATGGGCTGCTCCAAGAAATACCAACCTGAGCGACACTAATAGCGCTACCAACTATTCCGACAAGTTCAGCCATTTTAAGTTGAAGCTGCTCTCTGAATTGAGAAGGGAAGGAGAATAAAATTGGAGAACCAAGGCCTCACAAAAGCGATCGCAGTAAGACGAGGGAGAAAGAACTCACAAGAATTAGTGAGGCCATTGAGATGTGCTGGCAGCCGAGTCAACCTTGCCCGAGGAGCCACACTGTGGTGGTGGTCCTACACCATTCGCCAAGCCAAAACTTGACCAATGGCACCCTATTTCTTCTTCGCTGGAGCAGCGGCCTTTGACGTAGGTTTGGCAGCAGGCTTCGCCTCATTCTCCTTGACTTGCGAAGCTCCACCCTGATGCCGCTTCCGCTCGGGTCAGTCGCGGTTGACTTCAAGGTATCGGCACGTTCCGTGGCTGATGCGTCGGTGGCGTAACCTGAATCAACGCCATTGCCGTTGACAATGACAAAGACGCTCAATGCTGTCTTTGCTGCTTTCGGCGACACTGTCGCGGATTTCGTGTGATTGAGGTTTGGAGAGTTTCAGAGGAAGATGATTTTGTTTTGCTGTTGAGGAAAGTGAGCTATTTCTCGTGTTTTTACAGTACAGCTGTCAGCACAGGCTGTACTGCGTCTTGCCACAGCGTGTTTGAGCAGCGCGAGATGCCCACGAACTCACATGGAAAGTTCACCTTCAAATTTTGGACAGGATCTTTTTGGAATTTCTTTACTACTGGACGTGAAGTCTGCTTCCAATTGCACAGGCTCCAGTCGACCTTTTTGGGGGCCATATTCCGAGCATAGATGCCCCTTTTCACCCGCAACTCATTTGATACGTTCATGTCGAAGGCGACAATGACAGCCTCGTTTCAAGCCTGGAAAAGCCTTACCAAACCGTTGGGCTCACAAGCCCTCTTCTCTTTTTGTCTGTAATTTGCCTATTTGATTGTCTTTGAGCCTTCGATTGATGGCTGTTATGTGTTTATCTCGTTGGAAAGCTCATTGGTGGTCTCGCTCAAGAAGCACGGATGTATCTCTCAGACGCTGCAGCTCGCATTCACGCCCAGTACAGTGGTGACTTTTTATTGATGAGAATTCAGATTCAGGCTATGCTTTTGAAACCTCATTGCTGCTCTCAATGGTTTTCAAATTTCGACTATTGGCTTGTGTTATTGTTTTGTGAGGACTTAATCGTGCAATCATGCCCAGTCTTGAAAACGATACACTCTATCTGAGCCTCGAATCTCGAAATCAACCAGGAACATATGTATGTCCTGCTTAGAGATCTATCAAGGGAATATGTCGTCAAATTGTCTCAGCACTTGGGAATCTTCATCCCATCCACAGTGGCTGCTGGCAAAATAAACTACGTGACCAATCCAGATAGACCACGGACGTTTGAGCTGAAAGAGCTAGCAAACGTACTAGATTCAGCTATTCTTGTTGTCATTTACAAGTTCGACCGAATTTCACCTTCATCTAGGGCCCAATTGAATGAAACTATTTACTTCGTGCGAGCAGATGGTCAGCCGTCGCTGCGGACTGGCCAGACTTTCACTTGCAAGATATAGGTTATAGATGTCCTCGTTGCTCTCCGTGATGCTGGTATTATTGGTTTGAAGTAATGTACCGGTAAGGCAAGAGATGACTTGATATGATTGTAGTACTTGCTGATTCATGTATTCTCAAAGTTGAGGTTGAGGTTGACCTTGATGCTACCTATCACGCAATCCACGTGGAACGCGGCGATGAGCCGGGACCGAGAATCATCGACAGCGCATTGTCTTCTTAACGTATAACGCTGGGAAAAAGTCAAACGTTCGTGATTTGTGAGAGCAAGGTGTCTCTTTCAGCAAAAGCAGTTTTTGGAGAATAATGCTCAAGTTTGGCTGACGCTTCACGTCGGGTATGTGACATAATTGGGCTCACCTCAGCATACCAGGACTAAGAACAATGACATTCATTCGTAAAGCTTGTTTTCAATTGAAAATTCCAACTGAATCAACTCTTTCATTTTCAAGATATAGCATTTATACAATAGCGACAGCAAAGCTACCTCGGGCCTTCCTCACAGGAGCAGCAGGGTACATCGGTGCACATATTCTTGACCAACTATTCAAGGCGCGTCTCTAGGTCTCTATTCTCGCATCGAAATATTTCACTGATACTTGAATAAAGTCACAAGAATACCGTGAAATAGCAGCTCTTCGTCCTTCCAGCGCATTACTGATGTTGTGGGACTTCATCTTGAGTACCGTTTGTCGTCACTCATCTCGCTCATCATCATCCCCGACGTCGCCCTCCCAGGAGCTTACGATTCGGCCTTGGCTAGCGATGAATATGAATACATATCCACAGGGCAGGGGAATTTCGATTCGACGGATCAGATGTCAGCAAAGATATCATTGGACCTTCACTCGATGCGTTTGTGCCCTTCCACTCCCTTCATTACCACTCTACTAAAACCCCTCAAAGAGCACAGTCCTTGATTGATTTAGCAAATAAATATTGTACCAAAACACTGAAGAGGTTCATCTACACCAGCAGCGCAGCCGTTCTCCTCCTCGGCCAATCCAACCCCTCAACATTCAAGACACACATTACAGAAGAAGACATAGGAAACATCTCCGTCGAAGCAGCGCTAGGAACAAAAGGTCCATTCGAATCCTACGTCGCCGCGAAACTCGAAGCCGAAGCATACCTCTGGTCTGTCACTTCTTTGCCTTCAACGTCTTGGGACGTCGTAGTCCTCTACCCCGTCGGCGTATGTGGGCCTATCATCCATCCCGTCAAGTCCTTCGGCACCGGCAGTCACAGTTTAGACTGGGGCCATGGCTTCCTTTCCGGTGAATGGAAGACTATCCCTCCTGTTCCCATGTTCAATATTGTTGATGTGAGAGACTTGGCAAAGATCCATATGATAGCGCTGGAGGATGAGAAGGCGGGCGGGAAGAAGATTGTTTGCGCGAGTAGTGGGAGTGTGTTTAGCCATCAATTGATTGTGGATGTGATCAGAAAGTTGTGGCCGCAGTGGGATGGGCCGCTTGGCACACCGGGAAAGTTGATACCGGAGGGAATGAAGTATTTTGAGGTAGGGAATGAGAGGAGTACGGAGATTTTCGGGGAGGTGGAGTATAGGAGTGCGGAGGGATCGGTTACGGACTATGTGAAGCGTGAAGTTTTGGATGGAGAAACAGGGGACACCACTATTACAAGGCGTCAATCCTCTCTAACACGTGGCAGAAATAATCATAGATTATTCAGGATCCATCCCTAAAACTATATCGCTCATACCCTTTTCAAAACTTATCCATCGACATTTACCCAAGGATCTTATCAGCAGTCGAGACCTCAGTACCGATGTTGTCCGGCTCAATGGAAACCTTCTCTACCTTGCCATCCTTAACCACGATTGCGTATCGTTTGCTTCGGTTTGTGCCTAGCATTGGTGCGGCGGGGAATTCGAGATCCCATGCACGGGTGAAGGAGCCGTCTGCGTCGCCGAGGAAACGGATTCCGGAGGACTTATCGGGATCCAGGGACTTGCCCCAGGCGTTCATGCTGTGTGCAATGTGAGCTGCGTCCGAGTAGGATTTAGGATAGGATTGGGAATTAGGTTAATATGTATAGGTTGAGTAGGAGGAATATGATGGGAGCTGCTTACACGAAAGCATCGTTAACGGAAACGACGAAGACCTTGCCGACGGACTTGATCTTGGGGTGGGCGACGTAGCCTGGGATGTGTGAGTCCGAGCAAGTTGGGCCTGTGGATTGATTGTCAGTGACGCAATTCCTTGCTTCCTTACTTTCCACGAATTCTTGAACTCCTCGAATCTCGAATCTCGAGCTCACGAGCCACAAGTGGGATTTTGAATTCATGCAAGGAATGAATGGTGGAACAACTCACTGAAAGCAGCTGGAACGCCAATGATGAGACCAGAACCAGAAGCAAGCTCAGTGGCAAGATTGACTTTGTTTCCTGGGTTACCCTCAACGAGCTCAACGCTTGGGATAGAATCTCCGACTTTGACCATGATTGCGATTGTTTCCTTTCAATTGAAGTGTAGACTAAAGACACAAAATAACTTTGGGAATTAGTCTTGTTGATATAAGAAGCTAGTGAGATGTTGAAGGTATTTGAGAAAGAAGTCAACCCACTAGTGGAGGGATAAAGGCCCCGCAGCTAAGTATTTGGAATTGCCTCGCAAAGAACCCTGTGAGGTGCATGATGTCAGTGGGTCCACTGTAGTGGGGTGGCTCGATGAAGTTAGAGGATCGCTACTTGCAGCAGCTAGTGATTTGCCGCGACGGGCAGGGGCCTGGATTTGCTTTGGCGTGCTGGTGTTGAGCCTGCGCAAGTTAACTTGGGACTCGCATGGGTAAGCAAGTTCAATTTGTTTCTGTGAACGAGGATATACTAACTTCAAATCAGTATGGCAGAAGCTTTACACTTTCTGACCCATCGTGCAGCACTCCAAATGGAGTGTGTCAATTCACAGGAGGTGCGAACACTGGCCCCTGCACGGATGCCAGCGGGATCTTGGATCTGGAAGAGATCGAAAACATCATCTCAACGAACAGCCTCACACCCGTTTGGGATAAAACAGCCGCTGTGAAATGGATAACTTGGGACAGCAACCAATGGGTGAGCTATGACGACGATGATACTTTCCAACAAAAGAGAACATTTGCAAACTCGCGATGCCTCGGAGGTACTATGGTAAGGGATGATTCGAAGAAAACCTTTGAATACGCTAACCGTGACACAGATTTGGGCCATTGATCAAAGAAACCAGACCGCTGATAACGGGCTCACAGCCGCTCCGTAAGTTTTTCCCGCTACCTTCTCCCTATTTGCGTTGGTCCTTGCCCCCTTCATAACTATTTCTATACTGCTAAACTGACTTATTTGCGTCAGCGGTATCACAACTCAAAATCAAGCCGATGCTAAACAGATGAGCGACAATCTGGCAGCAGGAGTTACCTGCTATACTACCGACTGCAACGTCGATTGCAAAACGGGTACGAACGAAGTGACACAAATGGATGGACAGCCAAATCAACTATCCACTAATGGCCGCTGTAGCGCTGGCCAGCACCGCAATCTTTGGTAAGCAAATCTGAGTTCATTTACTGCTTTCAAATAAGCTGCTTCAGTTTCTTTTTCAAAAGAGTCGGACGTTGAATCAGGAATGAATAACGTGTGCTAACAATCCGGAACATACAGTTGTGCAGACGGGACCACGATGGGCACTTGCCAGTGGCGCGGGTACCGTGGAATGGGTCTCTCATGCATGGGCGGTTGCGCGGACGGAGAAACTGAAATTGTGAAGGACACCAACAGTTTTGATAAATCAAAAGGCGCCCAGGCGTGCAGAGGTGGCACACAAAGTTATTGCTGCAAAGGCTTCACACCAGCGCCATCGGGGAGCGACCTCAAAACTCAGGCTGAAGACGCAGCGAAAGCAGCAGCTGAAGCTGTTGCTGAACAAGCGGCTCTTGGCATCGCTGCCAAGTCGTTCTGTCGTCTGGCTGTTCCAGCATTGCTTGCTCCTCTGGAACTGCTTGAGGATGCTATTCCTTTTATTGGTAAGTTCAACCTTCTCTTCAACCTTGCCGCTTCCGTCTCTCTGTCACTTTCAATTCAAGGCTGACTATTGTCCTTGCAGGCGAGATCTTGGACATTGCCGAGATTGCTGCTACCCCAGCACTCATTAATCTGTGTGTCAAGGACGTCGAAAAAGAAGGCAAAGCCGAATTCAAGGTATTCTGCAAAGAAAATACGCTTTCTATGGACAAACCAACAGCTACAAAAGAGTCTCGGCCTACCGAATCAAGCCACTCGACTGCCAGCACCAGCTCCTGTGGGAATTCTGCAAAAAGAGCAGATAACAACGGCTGGTGTGACCCCTCAGTTCACAAAAAAGTCATCACTGCCGTCGTTGATGATTTCGGTCCCACAAACCCTGTTCATCCCATACCCTACGCCATCTATGGTCAGGCGTGTTACAATTACCGATCCATCGCTAATCTGGATGACTCCTTTGCGACCCTGACGTGTGCATACTAGAGTCGCTAACACGCAACGACCTATTTCTAAAACCTATATCCAACAGCACAAGACGGCGCTATGAGACCGGCTTATAGCCAACGTACCACAGGGACCTCCAGCTGGGTGTTCGCCCGACGAATTCCTCTAGCTGTAATGGCGGATATAAACGATGGGTACAGTTTGATTGAATCAACCACTAGTATGCTCCTCGCGTCTTCGCAGATCGTGGGCAAAGGATCTGTTACCTTGCAGCTGCTGAAAACGAGCCAGCGGGGAAAATCTTTAACAAAGGCGGCAGTGGTCCCGAGTAGACTTTGGACAATCCTCTTGAATCGGTCACTGCACCTGGTCGTCGAGCAATCGAAACCACCTATACCAAGTACCGAGCCGTGTATACCAGGTCGCGCTTCACCATGAACTTTGCTAGTTTAGATAACCTAGCTGATGATGGCATACCTACAAATCCATGTATCCCCACCGTCAACGGCGTTGTACACCCGGGTTTTCAGCTCTTGAACGGAGATGAGTGGTTCAATGCGGCCGCCAACGCGGCCGAAAAGCTCTATACTATCAATTATGCAAGTGCACCCACCAAACGAGATTGGATTGAGGGCCGTGGCCTTGTTATGATTGACGGCAACTCCAGCCGTGTCGCCTCTCCTGGGGAGCTTCGTCGGGAATTTGGTTTCGATTCTTGCAGCGATGATTCGTGCAGCAGAGAGTTGAAAGCCTTGAGAGCCGTTTCCGAGACCGTGAGGGAAGATTCCTTACCAGCCACGAAACCTAGCTCAGTCAATACTAAGGCTACACCGATCTCAGTCAACGAAAGCGTTATTGTTCGAGAGGAGCCGATACTAATAGGCTTGCCAGGTTCGAATTCGATAGACGCCGAGTTTCCTACAGAGACAGGAAAAGCTGCAAGCATGCCTAAAAAGTTTCCAAAGTTTTCAAGAGGAAGAGGGAAACACTAGTGTAAATTGTCCTCAAACGAGGCGCTCATATAAAAAAGAAATTCATGTCGATTAGTATTAAAAGTCCTGGAGGATTCTAATTCGGTTGATCAATCTTGACTGTTCCCAATTTCTGTATTTTTGTATCGACGGCCTGAATAAGCATCGCCAACAGAGATTCTGAGATGATGACAATACAAGATCACCGAGCCGAGTGACTTCGATCTCCGCAGAGAAGACCTCCTCTGTGACTCAGAACCCATCTATAACTTTACTTCCCCGTATCTTGGGTATTCGACTCTTCGGGTGGAGCAATTCCTCGCTGCTTCCAGAATTCAAGCAACTCAATCCTCCCCTTTTCACGTTTGCCTTCCATGAAACCTCGGTACCAATGCTGAATAGCTTGAATACAGGCCTGTTTTCGATATTTCTCCCTGTCGGGCCATCCGTACTTACGATAAATTTTGCGTAACCCCTGTGATTGATACGTTAGTCATTTGAAACCATCTTATAGACATCAAGAGACCAAGAAATAGAGTCAACAAGATCAGAAAGTCTACTCACGTCCATTTCCTCAAAATTATAAGAGCCAGGCTTATCTTCTAGACCACCGAAAAAGGGGTCGCATGAACCATACCCGTCGTGGATAGAATCCTCCGGAACTGCCAGGATGGTCGTCTGGCGGTACTCTCCCCTCCATTTCTCCAGCCAGTCTTTCAAAGTGACAGTCTCTGGATAGCACTCGCGATCGCGCCAACCGCGTGGATCATCTGGCTCATACGTCGGAGGGTACTCGAAGTGGCCACCAGTACAGTGCATTGTGATGGTTCCGTCGGTCGTGTCCAGCATGTAACGATGGCCCTCACGATCCGTTCCCGATGTTAACTGAACCACCCACGCAGGCCACTGTTTCTCCGCTACCTGGTACATCCAACGCGGCTTCTCACGTGCCGTTGGTGATAGAGTCACGCGTCTGTAGTCGCACACCATTGCAGCGATCATGATCCAAGGCTGGTCGCAGGAGATGTACGGCAAGTAACGAAGAAGTTCAAGGGCTTCGGGAGTTTTGTAGATGCCATGAACTGCGAGGCTTGAGGCTGTGATTTCGGGCCAGCCGTCTGGGGGCGCCGTGGCGATCTGTGAGGCCGAGATGTGGGGGAGGAAATTATAGAAGGAGAGGAGATCAGCAATAACTTCATTGCGGTCGTAATGCGCGATTTTGTTGTTGAGTCGGGGGTCTGGGAGTGGAAAGGAATCTTGAGATGTCATTTTGATGATTGTTGACAATGAGATGCTAAGTTGCAGGCATGAGAATTGGCTTTGTGCAGGCATGGTGACTCATCAAGGCCAAGTAACTTATGTACCTGGCTATTTGGATTATCCTTGTCACAAGTGATTTAAGGCATGTCAGTATGTTACAATTACAACACACTTGAGATAATTCAGCTTTGAAAAAGGTTGCTACTAAGCACGTCTGCAGTCTGCTAGGCGTTGAGATTAGATCATAGCTTTCCAAGTCACGTGTTATATATAACCACTAGGAGCAATGCCGATGAAGGAGGAGACAGCATTGGGATGAATGAATATGAATTCATATAAATATTGCTACATCTAACATTCTATAGCGACAGATCAAATTATATAAGTACGCCAGAATTTGCAGCCATAGACAGACAACAAAGCACAACATCTAAACACCGATCCTACAATCTAAGCGGTAATTATACTTTAACCACATATTCAAAAATTATGATTTTAGTACTATTCGAAAGCTACGATTCGGTGCTTTAATATAAGGCTAGCATTATGATTATAGCGTTAGTATTATATGAATTATTTAAGTATAATAATTAAGGTTATAGTTTAGGTGGTTGATAATTCCTTCGGCTAAAGCTTAATTTCAGCCTCACCAGTGGTACCGTATTACGCCGTATTACGCAATATTACAGCGTATTCTGACTAAGCAGTGCGTATTCTTAAAACCGAACCATTACGGCCTACCGTACCGTATTATACCGTACCGTACCGTAATTTACGCCGTGGTATTTTTACGGCCACACTACAGGCTACACTGGATGCATTACTCAGCTGGAGATACAACCTCAGAAGAGTTAATTTAGCCGCTAGTGGAGTTGATTTAGGCGGTCCCATATAATATCATGAGCGCATCCCTGACAATGATCAGTACTCCTTTTTCTCAGTAAAATACATATAAAATAAAGTACCTTTGTTATATTATATTAAATCAAAAGCACTGAAATTATAATAATATTATTAAATTATTAAACTACTTGCAAGAGACATTACAATGCATAAAATCATTAAATTCCTACCTAAATGTTAGAGGGTGGTAATAATAGGTTAAGTCACATAAGGCTGCTAGTAGGTAGTCAGAATATAATTAAAGAGTAATAATATATCTTATTTTTTATAAATAGACTGATCTCTGCCCTTCCCCTAAAGAATTAGAGAATCCCCCAGGGCACGCCATCACCAGCGTGCGCCAATGTCCCAAATCTGCCTGCACTAAAACAGATTTATGCGCAAATAAATTATAGCTTATACTTAGTATAACTTAGCTTTATCACGCAATGCGTGAAGTGGATTGGAGTGACGAAGCCTTTTATATAACAGAGTACTCAATTAAGCTTTGTGCTGTTTACGCCGGGGAGGCCTAGCTAGCGGAGGCAGTGGGTTTTCATCCCGAGCAATAAACTCATCACGGGACTGCCTCGTGTGGTCAAGAAGAGTCTATAATGCAGTCATAAATCAGACAAACCCCTCGATCTCCTTCAAACTTTGTTCCTTCGGCACGTAGGGTGAGCCGGTAAAATGGTTCAAGAAAGTGATGAACCTCTGCGAGTGCTATCCAATCATCAGACTCAAGCTTATCGTTGCGGAGGAATGATGCTTGATCAGGTGCTAAAGAGGTGGCGTTCGATACGGTCTCGTAGCTTAGGGGTGCGGTGGATCATAAGGTAAAGAGAATTCTATCGAGTAGCGTTGTCATCGATAAGGTTCAAATGGTCGAATTCGCCCATGCGGTCGGCAGAGAGGTGTTGCAAATCTGGTTGGTCTTTGAACTTCTGACGACGTTGAGGTGTACGGCAGATAAAGACGATGATATTGTGGAGCTTGCTAACAGGGCCACGTTTCTCCACATTTGGAGCTCTTTAACCAGCACCGGATTCTTTACAGCATTGAAAAACGTGACAGCATTAAAAATGTCACAGTGCTGAATATTTTTTTTTCTTTCAATTCCGCAGGGCTAAGCCTAAAGGGCCTTAGTGTATATTACATAATACACTCCCGCAGTGTTTCCATGACCTCCTGAAGCCCATAGAGAACTGCCTCTTTCAAAGTTTTCCAACAATCCAATGCTTGCCTTATTCAACGGGGTCTCGTGTGTGGTTAGTAGCAAGTGAGCTTGGAGTACATCCTGTTGGCAGGTCTAGAAAGTACAGTGCAGTCTATGCCGAATGCCTCGGTCTTACTCAGGGGCTCGCTTAGGACTTCGCTTAGCCCTTCACTTCAGCGACATCGCTTCATTTCAAGCTGACATAACTTGGCAATGATTTGGAATCGAGATTGATAGCTTTGCATTTGTCTGGCATAGATTCTCCAAATTTGGGACCACCGAGGAAGTCATGTCCTCTTTGAAAGGTGTTGATTTAGGCACAATTTGCATGAACTTGAGATATCCATGAACGTGAAATATCTATTATGGATAAACTGGAGATGCATGGATGTACATTTAGCAAAGCCATGAGTTATAACTGTTCCAGTTGAAGCGGGAGTTTGAGGTACTCATAAATTTGAGTATCTCAAGTTCATGAGATATCTCAAACAATCGTTGATCTTGGGCGGGAAGAATAACTGCTTCGAAGACTCTTGTTCATACTGAACTTCTGGATAACGAAGCTAGTCACAAGGGCTGTCCCGGAAACAACTGTCATCACTGTCCACACGCCTCGAAAGCCATGAACATACGCCTGCTGTACACCTGTCCGAACTGGGTCATCCGCCTTCATCATACGGAGAGTTGCAACGAAAGCTTCTGACTCACGAGCAATGGCTGTTGGGAGCCCGAGCTCTTGGAGCTTCGCAGTCATCGCGTTCTGAAAGACTGTTCCTGAAAGCTGGCCTAAAATGTCAGATAAATCCTGTCGCCTGCAGAGAGCATAGGTCAACTCACCGCGACACCAATAGGCATTCCGAGGCTCCTCATGAAACCGTACATGCTTGCAGCCATTGCAGCATCCTCAACCCTCGAGATCGCCTGAATGCCGAAGTTCACACTCGAGAGTACCATGCCACTTCCGATGCCAAACACGGCGAGGGCCGTTGCTTGCAATGGCATTCTTGTGCCAATATCGAACAGCTCGATAAGGCCGCAGCCGACAGCCGTGATCGTCCAACCGATCCATATTGCCCAACGAAAGCGGCCCAGTCTTGTCGTAAGAGAGGCTACCACGACGCTGCCCGGGAGAAGGAAGACCAGCGCTGGAAATAGTTCTACTCCGCTTCGAGTTGGGGAGGCTGACTGTACGGACATACAGTAAAATGGAAAGTAATAGAGCCCGGTGAAAAGCTATAATCGTCAACACGGAATGTTTGACACTAGGCGGGCGGGGCTCATGACAACTTACAACGAGGCCATTTGCGAGCGCGGAGTAGAATGCCGCAACCGACGAACCACAGTAGAAAAGCGACATTGGTAGAAGTGTTTTTGAGGCGTATCTCAGCTCCCATAGCAGGAAAAGACCAAGAGTGGTAATGCCTACAAAAATTGGGGCCAAGGTCTGCGCACTGCTCCAAGGATACTGCACGCCACCCCAGGATATGCCCATAAGGAAAGCAGTCATGCTCCCGACGAAGAGAAAGCCGCCAAACCAATCAGTTTGTTTTAGTTTTTGCATCAGCGACAACTCGGCAACGGGAGTCAGTCTCACGAATCGACCGATTAAGAGGAATCCAAGGCCACAGAATGGGAAATTTATATAGAATACCCATCGCCATGTGACATACTGAGTGAGAGCTCCACCGACAACAGGGCCAATAATGGATCCTACGCAAAAGTGAGCTGCAGTGCTTTAGGGAAGAGAGTGTACAGCGAATTGGCACGAACCGATAGACCATGCACCCAGAACTATCGCAAAGTGCTTTGGACGCTGTCTGAGCGGCACAATATCGCAGAAAATGACTTGACTCATGGTGATGATGCCACCACCCCCAATTCCCTGAACGCTTCTCCCAGCTAGAAGCACGAGAAAGCTGTTTGCAGCGGCGCATAACACCGTCCCCAGGGTGAACAGACTTAGGGAGAGTAAGAGGAGAGGTCGTCGTCCAAACGCTTCCGACACAGAGGCAATGACCGGCTGAAATACGGCGCTTGAAAGAAGATAAGACGTCCCAGCCCAGAATGCGTCGATGGCGCTTCCGTGAAGCGCTGCCGCAATTGTCTGGCAATGTTTTAGTCCGAATTATGTTATGTAGAATAAATCGATGAACTTACTGGCAGAACTGAAACGAGGATTGTAGCGTCAAGAGCAACCATCAGTGAGAGTACCGACAATGTCATCATAATTAGCCATTCGAGCGCCTGAGGTCTCCACTCTTCAGATGTCGTAATTGCTCCGGCCGCGTTTGGATTTAGATTTGCATCCGGTAAGGGAATAGGAAGCTCAATTTCTTTCACATTAGAGATCTTCTCGTCAAACAGGTTCTCCGCTGACGGCAGCTCTGATATTGGTTGCGAATCTGTAGTTGTGGCTTCTTGGCTGGTTGAAGTCTGCTTGCCATCTTGGAGGCATTCTTTTTCAATATCCATCCTTCTTGCAAGCAACGTGCCTCTTTGAAATTAGACAGAGACGTGTTGGAGAGGATGGTAATCTTTCAAGAGGTTCGCAAGGTCTGAAAGTGAAAAGTCAGTTGAGGTCGAGCAGAATCATTCTCGCTTGGACTTGGTCATAGTCAGTCTTCAAAGCTCGCGGTTCCAGCGGCACCCGACCTGGTCTCAGGGTCTCAGCTCCGCCATGTCACACAATTGGTGACAGTGCGTAAACTGAGGTTAGTGACGAAGTCATGTCTGCATTAGTCTTATCGGCATTACTGGCAACGCCATACGCATGGCGTCGTTTGCTGTCACCTTCCTCCTTTGCACAAACCGAGCCACCTATATTTTGGCTGTGGTTGGAGTTCTCTGAGACTAAACTCGAAATAGGGATAGGATAGGGTATATTGGGAAAAGGCCGAAAAGCAAGATGAGGTTGCGTCGCCATTTCGCACAACAACGATGGCGTTGGGTGGGCGGCTGAACATGAAAAAAGCAACAGGGTTCTCAAGATCTCACCAGTTCTACTGGTGCTACTGGTGCTAGAGCGATGGAGGTGACGTAATTCGTAAAAGGACACCAGTGACGCCAGGTAGAACTCATAGGGCTGTTGTTGCATTTCAGCTGTGGGGTGAAGTCGCGAGGCGGCTACAGTTCCAATTACAGTAAGGCGGCGAAGAAGTTTCTCGGCACATTTTCCCCATTTGGATTTCCTATTTCCGATGAACCCTGGAGCAGGGCGCATGTGGCTCGGTTCAGCCGCAGATTTCGCGTGTGGAAGTTTAAGGCTTAGAACTAGTTACGGAGGTACAGCGTACTTAGCACAAGGCTAAAGTTTGTTCGACCGCTTTGACCCGCGCCGCCACCACCGATGAAATGGATCACGAGAATTAAGTTAACGGATTGATTGGCGTTAAAACGAACTTTAGCCCGGCGTCTCCGTGGGGGGAGGCTGTACGGCTGTACAGGTGACATTCTCCATATCTCCCTTTATTGGATGACACCATCTCCACCATTTCCATTGGTACTTTCCCGAGAAGCGTCTTGTTCTTGTACTTGGACTTCGAGTATTTTTGCTTTGTTGGTATGCAAATGCTACACCTGGCCCCTACAGTGTTTCGAGACAATACATATTATCAAATTGCTTTATTTATTATTGATTATATTATTGATGAATCACTATAAATCAAATAGTAATCATTGATAATTTTTGTACAAAATATAACACCTGAAATCAATAGTAGATATTGATTTTGATCAATAATTGCTATATATACATAATACTAATCGAATCGAGACTTGATATTAAGCTACTCTATATATGATTTGTTCTATTTTCCTACCAAATATACCCCTATTCCTAAATTCCCACTAAGTTCTCTTTTTATCCTTAGAATCCTACTCTAGTAATATAGTAGCCAACTCAGTATGTCTTTATTTAAAAGTAAAATCATAGAATTGATTATAGGAAAGGAGTCTATTATACATTAGCAAGTAGTATTAAAAGAAAGAAGAAGGGAGTCTTACTTATCTCAAGAAGAAGAGTATACACGAGGTATTAAGAGAAGGAGAAAGGGAGTCTTATCTATCAAAAGAAGAAGAGAGTACGCGCGAAGTATCAAGAGGAGAAGGGAGTCTGACTTCAAGAAAAATAAAAGAAGAGAAAAAAGAGAGGTCTTTGTTTATTTTGATGTGTGCATAATACGCCTTCTCCGGATATTCTAGCATAGTACTAATTTAAGTGGGGTGATAATATCCAAGGAAGCCAAAGGCCCTTGAGTAGGGTTAAATCAATAATGAATAGGTCTCAAAGAGATTATAACTTAATTCAAGGCTAAATTATCAATAATTATTAGCTATTAACAATATGTATTGATGCAAAAACACTGTAGGGGGCGCATTCATCAGCCAAGCCCGTTAAGCTCTGTCAGCCCTGTAAGGCTGGAGAGGCTAGAGAGGATTAGGGTACTAGAGCAGTAGAGATGCTACCTTGTGGTATAAATATATACCTCAAATGATATTCCGATCTGTGCTTCGCCGCACCAGTCCTAGTATTTGTAGGGATGAAACAGCAACTTTCTAAACTACCGGAATCCAAACGACGGCGATTGAGCGTTCAAGATTCAACATGGCCGATACCTCTGAGGAATTTACCCCAGGATTCAAGAAGCTTGCACATTCTATCTGGGAACATCGACCCCAGCAAGGATTTAAAAGCCAAAGTCGAACAATTAAACTCACCTCTCCAGATTTCGTCCTGCTCTTTTCGTGGACCGGAGCTCACTGGAGACATATCTCCAAGTACACTCGAGCGTACGAGGAGCTATTTCCCTCTGCAACCTTACTCGTCGTGACTACCACAATCTACGACCTCTGTTTTCGATCGAGCACGACAAAGCAAGACAGATTGCAGCCAGCCATCAACAGCATAATCTCCAACGGCAACGCCGGCGGCGCAATTGTACACTGTTTTTCCGAAGGCGGCTCGAACAAAGCTGTTGAGTTTGCCGAAGCATTCTCCAACGTCGCGGGCTACAAGCTGCCGTGCCAGGCAATCTACTTCGACAGCACTCCAGGCCATCCGCGTTTCACACGGCTCTGCTCAGCCTTCAAGAAGAGCCTTCCACCCATCAAAATCATCCGCGGCTTCGGCACAGTAGCAGGCGGGTTCGTCCTCGGCACACTCTGGATTCTCTATGGTGTTTTCAAAGGGCCCCAAAACAATGTCATCTCCAAGACGCGACAGAGGCTCAACGACGAGCGATACTGGAACATGGAAGCACCGCGGTGCTATATATACTCGAAGGCCGACGAACTCATCAAGTGGGAGGATGTACAGGAGCACGGCAAGAATGCAGCTGCGATAGGTGTCCCGGTAAGGTTCTTGTGCTTTGAGAAGAGTTCACACTGCAATCACATTCAGGAGGACAATGTCGAATACTGGGACGCGGTAGTGGCCACTTGGGAAGCGAGAACAGATGGGATCTCAATTAAGGTTAGGTAGAGCTTATCGAAGGATTTAGAGCTTACAGTTCAGCCAGGGTAGAGAAAAGCGCCACCAGGGTAGAAAAACACGCTAGTCAATTACGCTTTTTTTCTACCTGGCTGAGCTTTGACAGTAGACTGTAGCATATACTTAATAGAACTATCGTGCCCGACGCTTATTCCTCAGGGGGTGATCCACTCGAGCCCCTTTGGGTCGGGGAAGCCCCTATCACCCTTATCACCCCTTTCGTCAGGCTTAAGGGCGGTATTTCAAAAGTTAAAGTCGGGAGTAAGTTAATTATCTTAAGTGTACACGTGAATTCTCTACCCTGGTGAGCTCCGTGCCGAAGTTTACCCCTCTACCCTGGTGGCGCTTTTTTTCTCCCCTGGATGGACTGGAACCCGACAATAGTTGAAGGTCTAATGGCACTTTCTCCCTTGAGTGCTGCGCCGTCCTATAGTCCCACCGTCGGAAATGAACTACCGAACTGACGTAACGGCCGTCTCAGGTGGATTCGCAGTTGGAGATGTAACCGACTTCCAGTTCTCGACTTCAATGTGGCTTGGTGCCATGTCTCAGGCCCGGCAAGGTCCTCCGATGGGGAGTTGGCGGTAGATGCGGAGAGAGAGCGTGATCCATGCAATATGCTGGCGTTGTGAACTGTCAGCTGGGAGAAGAAGTCGAGGCATGAGAGTGAGATTGTAGGAGGGCAGGAATGAGACTGCAAGAAGATAACAGAAATTCGGAGTGTCAACTTCGCAGATGGCCGACCAGACCAAGAGTAAGCAAAAGAGACCTGCAGATGATCCTCCTCAAGATCTGAACGTGTGTGGCATCTTGTGCCCCTCTATTATATATTCCCATCGGCTAACGGATATTCCGGAAATCAGCTAAAGGAGTAGTAGAAGAGAAGCATTTATAATGACTTCCACAAATGTATCTCAACTATACTGGCGACTAGGATAGCTTCTGCTACTCGATTTTCGAAATTTGCCTCATCTTGTCATTAACGCAAATACCTTAATAGATAAAGAAATGGATAGCTACATGTCTATTACGGCAACTCGAGCACTGTTACGACGCCTCCTGGATGTTGTACTCTGCATCTGGATCGTAACAGTTGTTAGACTACACTTGCGAGATGAATAAATATGTCACGTGAGCAGACAGAACATCCGGCTTGGGGAGATGGCTATTATGGATTGGACAAGGGGGATTCAAGGCACTTTGCTATCCACTTGCAGTGTGTAAGGGATATTTACAACTCCTGAACAAGATTGAGCAAGTGTGATGCAGATCAGGCGAAGGCACTTGCCAGCTATCCTGAATGTGTGAAGAGAATTGAACAAGGTAAACTTGGAATCAAGAGTGTGGTTCGGTAAGCCATCGGAATGAGCAAGCTAGATGATAGATATAAAGCTACAAACATTATGCCCATTCATCGTAAAAAGTTCCTTCCCTCCCCAATTCCATCCCTTTCGCATCCGGGATACATTTATGCCTTATTCGCCTTAGCACGCTCACCATAAGCCTTCGTCGCATAATCGCCATTGTGCACAATCAAATCCTCAGGGCGGTAGTCGTGCTTGCCAGAGAGGTAGGATTGGAGAATGGACTTGACTCCGTCGGAGTATCTCTTCTGGGCATCGAGCGAGGTTCCGGACATGTGGGGGACCATGGCGTTTCCGCCGCCGAAGGGGTTCTTGGCGTAGCGGAGAGGGTGTTCCTTGGGTGCTGGTTGAGGGAACCAGACGTCGCCTCCGTAGCCGCGGAGGTGGCCGCTCTTGAGGGCCTCGGCGACGTCTTCCTTGACGACAATGGCGCCTCGGGCGGTATTGACGAGCCATGAGCCTGTAAAAATTAGCACGATGGAAGGGGAAAGAAATTTTGGGGAGGACAAACCCTTCTTCATCTTGGAAATCAACTCCTTGTTGAATAGACCACGGGTCTTCTCGTGAAGTGGGCAGTTAATAGTAACTACATCGCACTGCGCCAACATCTCCTCCAAAGTAGCGACTCTTCGGCAACCAATCTCCTTCTCAACCTCAGGCTTTAGGGGTTGGTAATCGAAGTACAGCAACTCCTTGCAGTCGAAAGGCTTAAGACGTCTCAAGACACGCTCACCAATACGTCCAACGGCGACGGTACCAACGACCTTGCCCTCAAGATCGAACTCGTTCTTGGCCGCAGCAGCGACGTCCCACTCGCCAGCCTCGATCTGCTCGTGTGCGGGAACGAAGTTGCGGACAAGGATGAGGATTGTCATAACGACGTGCTCAGCGACGGAAACGACGTTCGAGCCGGTCACTTCGGCAACCGTGATACCGCCGTTGGTCTTGTTCGCTGCGTTGAGGTCGACATGGTCGGATCCGATACCTGCTGTAATGGCGATCTTAAGATTCTTGGCCTTGGCGAGGCGCTCGGCGGTGAGGTAACCGGGGTGAAACCTGCGAAGCAATTGTTAGATGGGATTAATTGATTGGGAATGGGAGGGAGGCATACGGTGTGGTGATAATAACCTCAGCATCTACCAACTCTTGGTCAAACTTGGAGTTCTCGCCCTCCTTGTCGGAGGTGGTGACGAGAGTGTGTCCTTGATCCTCGAGCCATTTGCGGATACCAAGCTCGTTCTCAGTTGTGCCTAGAAGCTCTGGGACCTATTTAACCTTCAGCAATTGTTTCAATTGAATGCGGTTGCAATTGAAGCTCCGACGCGAGACAGAAAGCTCAATTGGCGACAAGGCTGGGAGCTGGAATTAGGGATGCTTACCTCCTCGGCGTGCTTCTTGCCATCGTACAAAACAAGGAGCACCTTGACCTTTTCACGTTTCCCTGTCAGCGTTCTGATACTTCCAAGATTATGTTGACGGAGAGCTTGGGCACCTCGAGACACCACAGTAGGCGTTGGTCTCGCAACGGCAGCTGTAAAGAGGGGTCGCGATGCCGCGGGGTTTCGTGCCAAACGGTAGATTGAACGAGTGAGTAATACCATTTTGGATGATTTATTATATTATTCGGAGATTGATTGTGTTCAAGGAAGAGGGTGAGGTGTGGTGTTTTTGAAAGAAGTTCGGAGGTTGGCGTGGAATTGATTCGGAGGTCTCGCGTGTTTGTTGATGCGGGGTTGGAGCTGCAGAAATAGTACCAACAGGTCAGCGATTTACCCCCAAAGATTACGGAATAAATTGGAAGAAGCAGAGATTCGGAGATAGGATGAATGGAGATGTAGCTTCTGGCAATAAATATTTGGGGAAGACGGGAGGAGGTTTGGTGTAGGAATTAAATGCTCTGGGGAGTCAGTTGTGAAGCTCGTACGTACCTTGAAGGATATCGGCAGATGAGGGGTAAGCGTGTTGTTTGCGGTTGAATTTCACAAAGGTATGTCAGAAACGAGATCGTACAAGCTCATCCAGATGGGAATCCCCCTCTCTTTATATAACCATTACAGCTTCTTTCGACCTTCCCCTCTTATTTCCCCTTTCAGCAGCGATGTGTAACCGTCATCCACAAATACTGGTTCTACTCCACTCCGGACCACCCAGAATCACCCGGGCTGAGCCCTGCAGATGAGTATTCTCGCAGTAAGACTTTCAGTCCCACGATCCAGTCCCACGTCTCCGAAGGAAACTAGGGTCGTCAGGAGCATGTCGAAGGTCTTTGTTCGGTGCCTTCGGAATGTTGCTTTCGGCGAGCTATGACGGCGGGGTAAATTTGTGTCTGAAGCTTCCTTTTCTTTCCTCATCACATCTACTAGAATTAAAAATCGACATCTATATATTTGAACATTCAACACGACTTCATGAACTGGTTTTCTGCATATTTTCCAGCTGAGGCGGGGTAGATTTCTTGTGTCACCCAGTAAGCATTTCCCCTCCACCAGCTAATCCATAAGTCGGACATGTCTCGGGATATTCTCAGCACCCCACAATTTTGTATCTCGGTATCTCTCCGAACATCAGGATGCTCCACTGATGAAGTATCTTCCTCGAATTGTGGGAACGGATGGAAATTTCTGAATACGGTAATTGTTCTCCTTTGCTCCTGCCTCGTTCGAAGTCGAGAAAACCTCGCGGTCGCACCGAGTTTGAAGGCTTCAAAAGTTTCTGGATTCGATCATAAGCATGCGCCGCGAAGGTACTTTCTTGAGCGGAAATACTCCAATTGTGGGGTAGCTTGGCGAGGTAACCTGGGGTAAGACTTCCTCCATTTCGCCAGCAGCTCCAGACCTTGTACATATTGCGAAGCAACCATACAGAACCCTCAAATCGTTAATTTGCGCCATCCATTTCCGTTCTAAGCACTGACAAATATGCCTCGCCAAGCCCTCAAATAATTATTGAACTCAAATACACCAAGCATAAGACGCACGTGAGCCAATAAGCAGCCTCAATGCTGACTGCAGTTAATCAATACTTACCCTTCCTCTTCATCAGACTGACTCTCACAACGTATCAAAGTCCGGTGCCAAGTCCGCAGTACATACTATTTGTGCAGCGAGCAGCTGTGTGAGGTAGGTTTCGCATGACCGGGATCACTCGAAACGGTTACGAAGTCCGCTCGCTGCGGATTGGTGGGACGGATGGTGGGTGCAACGCAAGCTCGAAACCCCAGATTTCGGAATCTTGACGGGAGTTTCTTCGGTGTCTTTTCTGGAATGCCGGATCTCATCTCGATTGACGGATAAATGGAGGGCCGAAATCGGTAGGGTACCACGTGATTATATCACGTGACAATTCTGATTGTTTTGCTTGAAGGCAGCGGAATCAGTGATCTTTTGCGAGTGAACCAGATACGCAGCGAATTCAAGTCAATGCGATGCCAAAATTGGAGTATAAAAGACCACTCATCCCGTGAGATATTTGCTTCGACCAGATCGGCCTGTGAGAAGAAGGGTATCGTCTGTGAATGATGGTTCGCGCGAGGAAATCAAAAGCAGTGGTTCGTTGGCTTCTCTCGGACGTCTGGAGGTGTCAAGAGAATTTCTCTGTGAGGCTGGATACGATTTTCACAGGGCCATGCCCAAAAAGCAAGCAAGTTTCCTGTTGTCGATGTCGAAACTTCTCTTATCATGATCCATTTTGTCCTCGATTCCTTTTGTTCCTCAATTTCCTTGGGAAATGAGTACTGCACCCAAATTTGCCCATCTGTGAAGAAATGCAGAACGTCAACATCGCCAACAGCGATGACATCTGACGAGACAACCATCAAGCACAAGGTCGACAATCAACTTCTTTCTTTCGAGCTTGCCAAGTATTGGTGCGAAGAACTGAAATTTCAACAGTGGAAAGATTGACTGCCAGTCTCATCTCTGCTCAGTCCCATTGCGGATTGACGCAGCTGTCGCAGAGGAGGAAGGAACAAGGACGGACGAGATGGCTATATATGTAGCTACTGGCATGATCTTCCTACCACATGAGGTCTATTCACTCATTCTGCCGCTGCAGAATCTTGCACCTTTCTCAAGTATTGAACCACCTCGGAGGTGATTCCTTCGATATGCTCAACTTGGATGTCTGCTTTGCCAAGCGTATGAGGGAGTACAGATGACGTAGTCTCTTGTTTGAGGCATCCTCATCAAAAATTGCTTCTTCCACAAGTCCTTAACTCGTGCTGCAAAACCCATGAATCTAAGAGGTCATCGAAGCTACATTTTTTTGCAGCTACGACCTTTGAAGACTCCGCCAGCTTGGGAAGCGGAAGGTCCTCTGGGAGAATCAGGGTGTCAAGTACTATTTATCGAGCTCAACGCAACATTGTCGACATTGACTTCTCCAAGACTGAGATCAAGAATGTGTCGCAAATTCCATCAGCCCAGAAGAACTCCACAATCACGCTCTTCACAGCTGTAAATTCCGCAGGCCTTGAATGACAAGTGCATTGAAAATTTGTTCTAAGAACTAGTGTCCCGCTTCGCTGTTCACAGTTGCAGCGTTCCCGATGTAAAGAGACCAGACGATGAGTTTCCTGATTAGAGGTAGAGCGTCGCTGATCGGTAAGAATTCGAGAGCAGCTGTAAGTCGCCGGCTGAGCAAAGAAGGTTGTTGCATCGGAAAGCAGAATCAGATCGACGAACAGTATCGAGGCAATTCCCCAAGTTCCGAAAGCGGCGTCAAAATTTTTGGCTGGGGCAGCACGGAGATGTCGAGTAACATTGGTGCACATTTGGGTGAAAATCAGGAGCTCAAAGTGCGCTTTGCAAGACGAGAAGTGGAACGCGATCGTCAAGCAGCGCAGTTCATGTAATAAATCGATAAGTGGTTGGAAGATCAGGTTTGTGAATAGTGGTTGAAATCCGCGACATAGAGATGTGACCGTGGTACGGTAGAGGAAGACAGGGAGGCAATGTAGTTGAGTAACGACGGTCAGAGGCATCGGTGGATAGCCGCGTAAAGGAGTACGCGCGGAAGCATAACCGAGTAGGTCAGTCCAGAAAAGAATCTCCTGGATCATCAGGTTTCGCGTCGGTATGCTGATAGCAAGCATTTTCTCCAAATCATCCATATGTATCTTTGTGTGCTCGACATTACCTATTACGATGCTTTCATGAATAAAACCTAGCACGGTCGCAACGGTGATATCAGTCACTGCCCCGTTTGAGTCCGCCAGTCTTCGATTCAGCAGCGCTAACGTCTACCCTTTGTATTCCCAATTCATGCTTACCCGAGGTTTGAAGCGAAAATAGATGGGCCGAAGTGGTGAAGAGCGTGGATTGAACTAGGAGGTGGTCGGAAAATATCATTGGTAGCCAAACATCTTGCATGGGATCGATAGGGCCTAAAGGAATGACTAATGAGGGCTTTGGACATCACGTTGAACCCTGGATCGATTAGCGAGGTCGAAGGTGAGCACATCTCACGCAATCTCAGGTTGGAATTAGGCTCACAGTGATGGAAGATCCTCTGTGTGGTTGTTTGAAGTTTAATGGGCAGGGTCCAAAACGGGTCAACGCCGACTCCTACTATTTCTGGGGCGTTGAAATATCCAAGGCTTGCCCAGCAAAGAAAGGGGTACTACCATGGGAGTGTCTTCCAAATGAGACTCAATATTGGCTATCACGTGCTCAGCAGCCCCTAGGTCTTTAGTCCCAGGCCCGATTTTCTCTGTCAATACTCTCCTGCCAAGGCCAGTGACAGCAGCTCTATCCTTCATTCTTACTTTAGATGCCGTGCCGTTGAAGAAAATGCCAGTGATTGGGCCAGGGCATTGCCGAAAGGCGATGTGCATTGCATACAGAGGTACTGCCTCATCGCACTGGGCACTGTTAATCAGTATTCCCGCCCCATCCAAAACATACGACAAGCCGTTACTTATCGAGTCAAGAGGAGTGAGGTTAGGCCCACCTTGATTCTTCTTTGCCGACAGATGCGACATCCTCTGCTGGGCCCACCACTTCGGACCATGATTTCTTTGGATCCGAATCAATACCAGACTCAGTACGAGTTATCAATCGCGAGGTTCTAACATCAAGACCCGCCAAGGTTTGGCAGAGCAAGGCATGCTGAATTGTAGAGACAGCAATCATACAATACTTCGAGGATTGAGAACCGACTCTGGGCTTTCAACAGACGACGCAGTGGTTGATCTTCTGGTATAGGAAGCGCGGCGCAGCTTATAATGAAAGTGCCCTAATGTAGGAATCTTTCCACGCCACAAAGCCACATCTTGAAAGTTGAAGCTACCATTCAGCCTTGTAGAAGCAGAGACCCAATAGAACTTTCGGAATTCGCAGGTCGACTGTCTCGCGCCAAGGGGAGCGGCTCGATGGCAACTGCCACCGAACGACACAGTGACGGAACTTTGTCCAGGACCTCCTGCATTGTTAGTTGCAGCTACCATGTGGCAGAGACCCGCAAAAGACGGGAAGGTCCCAGTAAAAGAAGCACACGGCATGCGTATTGCCTCCACGATGGTAGTCTTGCATCTCTCGGGCCTCGCGTGGATTCTTTGATGCGGTAGACGCGGAACCATTCGCCATTACGGCCATTTCGGTGCAGAAGCGTCGCTACCGAAGACCAAAATCGTACGAGACGGTAAGAAACCGCAGAGGAATATTGCTGACTTTGAACACCACGGACGAAACTGACAAAGATTGAATATGGCAAGTCTTGGCAATAGTTATATATCGCACGACACCCGCAGCCATCTCATGTTACACAGAAAATTGGCTGTCACCCTGCGCTTGCAAGGCTATTCGACCGTTTTTGGAAATCTTTGCGTGTCTAATAGATGTTTTGGTGCATTTCGCCCGGTAGACCGTCTCTGCTGACCGCTTGGTTTGCTTTGTCAAAATCAACTCATTCATGGCGTCCATGATCAAAACGCCAAGAAGTCACGCTGCCAAGCCACAACAGCAAATATGCCACCAATTGTCCTCAATGAGGTGCATTGAGTCTCCAAAATGTCCAGCAACGTGATAAAAGCTGACTCGAACGCGACCATGTCGCGTTTCAATTCTTGGCATCCAAACTCTTGGCAAACTCCTTACTCAGCAGCTTGCATCAAACTTCAATCTGTTGTGCAACATGAAATCTCATAATCTTTGATCGTTCTCTTCGAATTATATCCTTCCAGAAGCCCTTCCAGAATGGGAGTTATGTACTTTCAGCCAATCGCCGCCTTGGCATCGGCCATTCTCACTGCCTGCACAATCGCTCTCACAAGGCTGGCCAGTCACCGCCATACTCCGGCGGCACACCTATGTATTGGTAATACGATCGCCAAGAACTCATTTTGCCTGATCATACGTCAGAATGTCCTGAACTCTCTCGTCTTTGATTGAAGAATGATTGACAATATCTCTCGGCGTTCTTGGCAAAGCAGAAGGCTGAAAAGTCAGCCTTTCCTTGGCGGATTTGCCCATGCCAAGCATCACCGACCACAATAGAGCTATATTCGACCTTCTAAATACGGAAGACTCTGCGCTCAGTCATGCTTCGCAATATAGAATGCCGGTATGGCTCATCTTGGATCAAGGTGGCAAGACATTTAAGAAAGAGCGTTCTCCACACTTGGCTGCTATTCTGCATTGCACAACTCAACCCTACAAGACCGAAGTAGTCCAAAACTCATTATTACATACATCTTAGAATATTTCAAGAACCACTGGATTTACCCTAGGAGCCTCATCCCGCAACGTCATTGCAATGTCCCGCTCGAAATCCCACTGGCGGCAGCTTCCGGCTTCGGATCAGTTCGCCGACCTGGAGTCACCAGGAGGCTATGAATACGGATCGCTAGGCGATCAAGCCTACTCATCCTCTTATTTGGAAAATGAGCACGATTCAAAATTGAAAATGGCAAGAAAGGGTTCAGGCAGCACAAAATCGCGACGCAGTAGTTTAGCGGATGCGGAATTCGAGGAAGATGATCAGTGGAATGGAGGCTCTGATGAGGACTCGAAGAAAAAGGGCAAGAAGGGTGATATGAATGATAAACTTATAGTATGTCCAAATCCAGCACAGGAATCAAAGATTCAGTGGCTGAACGAAATGCGATAGAAACGTCGAGATCAAAACCGCGTTTCCCAACGAGCCTTCCGTCAAAGAAAGGAACGACACACAAAGGAGCTTGAAGCCAAAGTTGAGGAGCTGGAAAATCTACTCGAGACATCAAGCCACGAGAACAGCATCGTACATTCTCAGATGAGCCGCATGGAAGAGGAGCTGTGCTATTACCGACGTCTTCTATTTGCAGGTACTCGTCAAAACCGCTTGCCTTTGTCACCATCTTCAAGCGATATATCCGGGCCGATGGGTTACACAAGCTACGGCCAACAGTTCAGAGTTTCTCGTTACAGTATCTCTGGTGTGCAAACTGGTGATTTTGGAACCCTACCTCAATGTCATATGACAACTCCATATCTAGCTTCCTATCACTCAGCCTTGGCCGCCGATTCCGGACCAGCTATTCACAGTCCTCAAGCCACTGAGAACGCCAACTCCTCTTTCGGGAGTCATCGATATACACCGCCCAGCATCGACAGCTGCAGCACGAGCAATCAAACGCCAGCAAGATCCTGCTCGCCATCGCCGGAATCCCCAACTCCATTCTTGCCAGCTCACAGCAGTCCCCATAGCCCGATCATCACTTCTCCCATATCCAACAATTCGAATATTAGCAATTTTGGGGCGAATGTAGGTGGTGAATTTTGGGATTTGGATATTTCGGGGTTGGAATGTGAATGATGAGACCTCACTAGCTGTCGCCAAAGGTCAGGTTGTACCGGGATATTTGCAATATACGTCCACGGACTCTGTTGTGTGGACTGGGTATATATGATGTTGGAAATAATAAATGTTTGCTAGTAGTTTCGGCTAGGTTTGTTTGATTACAGGCTGGTGAGGCTTAAGGAGTTTTGGCGGAAATGTCTGGGTTGGCTATTCGTTCTTGGTGTACCTGGATAATTCTTGGAGTTGAAGAGCACTGAGTTTAAATTGTATTCTACTGTCAATGAGTTTTATTAGGTGAGGACTCAACGTCTTAAGTTAATTTTACTACATCTCACGCTCCTCAACCTGCTCACGGGTTGCAAATGCCAACTCGCAGGCCTCAGAGCTCTCTCGTTGCCACCAGTTAATCGACATAAAAAGGCGTGAAAACAACCTGGAACTACTCATTAGCCTCTAAGCTCCGGTTCACGTGCTATGAAGGGAGGGAATTAGTCAGTGCACACCCTGCGTATACATGACAGCTGGGTAACTCACAGAACTCGAGGCCCCGGTCGATTGAGAGTTGTACAGCAGTACTAGATCATTGTTATTGTTACGATCTATTTGGAACTGAGAGTTTGTGCTGTTCGCCTCTCTGAGTGATGTGTTGTCTCTTGTGTCTTAAGTTTGGTAAGTACAGTAAAACCTGGCTATAAGAATCCTGTAGCTGGCCAATAAGAATATGACCCTCGGTCCCTAGCATATTTTGGTGGAAGGTAAGAAATATTTTCCCGATAAGAATATTCTTATGATTCTACAGTCCCAACCCTACAAACTACAGCTAATATTCTTATAGTAATGGCTCCCTCATTATTACTACTATTGAAACCTTCTCAAAAGCGTCGTGCAATCACTGATCTTGAGCAGCAAAGTATTCGAAAGCGATCACGAGCTTCTTCAAGCCTAGAGACTAGTCTAGAATAGGCAATCTATATGCGTTTCGATCAAACTCTACGGTTTGAGCGTTTTAGAGTCATTCGAATTCGAAGACTTCAGTCTCACGTGACCCTTCCCATAAGAATACCCCCCTATTAGAATATAACCCTTGGAACCGACGATATTCTTATAGCCAGGTTTTACTGTATTAGGTAAGTAATAAGCAGTAAGAGATTTTATAGATGGAGGAAAGGAGGAAGGTCGAGGAGGCAAAATATCACATTTTATAGAAGAGATGTGCTATGAATGATTGGAGCTGTGAAGAAATCTGGGTCATTCACGAGATAACATGCTCTTCATTTCCATTCACAGTCTTAAAACTTGACGTACCACATCTCCACCCTCTCGCTCTCTTTTCACAGCGCAAAGCTTAGCATTTATATCCGCCATCTGTTTCGCTCGGTCATAAAACTCCACACTCTCCCATTCAATGAGCAATTGTAAGGCGTTGTCTTCAACCACTCTTCCCTTGGAAGCCCCCTTGAATCTGTCGGTATTCTTCAACAAGACAACAGTTCTTCCAAATCCTGCTCGAAGGTTAGGGTGGGAGCAATGGTAGACGGATATCTCCCACACTTTTCGAGTCGAGAATGAGAGCGTGGACTGTAGCAAGGGAACAAAGTGCACATGATGCATCTCAGGAGGGCCAGCTAGAATGGGACCGAGTGCATCAAGGCGACATAATCGGCGCCGGATTTCTCAAAGGCTTGGTGCGAAGAGATGTCATCCCGTTCTGTGTTACAAGATCATCAGTCCTGGTCCGATATGAAGATTAGAAGAGTAGATTATGAAACGTACCAATCAGTAGCTGGACTTTGTCCGCTTGGTCAACCCATGCGGGCATAATAAGCGGACTGGAAACTGGTTGGCGGGAGGGGATTGTGAAGAGACCTGCTAGGGGCTCTGTAACTGAGGAGCCTGGCTGAAAGGTCAGGACCACGACTTCCGTGATTGGCGTTGGCGTTTTTGGAGTGCGTTGAATCCCAATTAATGCTTTGAATGAGCTTTGAATTAAGGTGGTTTCCGGAAAGCCATTGAAGCAAAATGAAAGTTTATATAGATCCAATCCTCCTTGACAACACGAGTGAGTACTGAGCATTTCTCAGCCCATCAACCGTTTTCATTGCCATTCTTCTCGCCGACGAAACAACATTTTGCCGAGACAATTTTCAAGGTCAACAAATGGTTAGTACTGCAGTATTTCATAATGAACTTCAGTCAAAGATGGTTAGCCAGTACGCTGTCCGTTGCTCAACTTGGCAAAAACAGAGTATTTCAAAGCAGCTCGCTTTCGCTCAGGGGTCGGCTTGGCAGAGTGCAAATGTGGAAAGTATTCATAGCTCTTGAATCTGTAGCACAAAAAGTAAACTCCTTTTTGGAGCGCCGTTGACATCAACAACTAACCGCAACTCGTATTGACGTTTTCTCCTGGACGGGCTTGATAGGCAATTCCTTTGGTTTTCGGGAGCAACACTTGTTGCTTACAAAGCCCGAAAAAAAGAGCTTCTTCGCCAAAGGACTCCTACATTCGGAGAGAGCAGTCTTTGAGTGTTAATTATTGAAGGTAAATTTCGTGCAGATGACTCTGCTAGGAAACTTCCTCCATTTGAAGTCCAAAATTGGCTGCTGTGTAAGATTCTGCTGCGCCTCCCTGAACAAGAAAGCGGTGTAGCCAGGGGCACAGCGCCTATTTATGTGCTCAGGATACCGTGGCGGCAGTGTATATCAGACATTTGGTGTTCGCGAGTCTTGCTTGACAGCGGTAATTAGGACCAAGTTCTGCTCTTGACAGGTAGACGTGCTAAGAGGGTTTGGGGTTTGTGGTCTGACGATGCTGATGCGTGAGCCGTGGTTAATCACTAGAATCTATTACATAAGCGGCTCGTCCCTCGGGCTAAAGACAGTCCGGCACCAATTTTACTGCAACCTCCTCTCTTTTCATCAATCATCTCCTTCCCAGGAGTCACTTCAGGGGAATACAGCCTGAATTCTTCCGCTTCTATCATTGGAGGATATGGCGCTTCTTGTGCGGGGGTTTTCCCGACTTATTGTTTTCACTGTGTGGGAATCCAAAGAGTCTAAATTACCCATTGATCGACGAGGCCCCTCCTTCCCCCACTATTAGGCTGAAGTTTATGCTTTCATCATGTTTAAATCAACATAGAATGCTCATTTCATCTTCCATCCATGGCAAATCGCCGCAGCGAAGGGGAGATATAAAGGCGCAAGTTGTGCCCTGACTACGCGGACAAAGAAAGTTCATTCTTGGCAGTAAAAGTATGATGCACGTTCTCCTTTTACTCCTCACTGTTGGCCTCGCTGCTTCGGAGAATGGCTTAAATGCCTGGTTACGTTATGCACCTTTGCCTTGTACCAACTGCTACCATGACGCAGTTCCCTCCAACATCGTTGCTCTCAACAGCACCGAGAGCAGTCCCGTTTTTGTCGCCGGCTTAGAATTGCAAAAGGGTATTCAAGGTATCTTAAGCAAGCAAGTCAGCGTTGACCACACGATCCAGTCAGCTTCGTCTGTGATTGTCGGTACCGTTAATGAATATACCAAAGCCGGTGGCAACACCCATGAGATTCCGCGGCTTGAGGAGGATGGCTTCTGGCTCAGCACCTATAGCAACGGAGTTCAGATCCTTGGTCAAAACGAGCGCGGTGCTTTATACGGCGCCTTCGAATATCTATCTATGCTTGCTCAGGGGAACTTCTCCAACGTCGCCTACGCCACTAACCCCAACGCTCCGATTCGGTGGGTGAATCAATGGGACAATATGGACGGAAGCATCGAGCGTGGCTATGGTGGTCCTTCAATCTTCTTCGAAAATGGCCTGATTGTCAGCGACTTGACGCGCGCTTCCGAATACGCACGTTTGTTGGCGTCAATAAAAATCAATGGAATCATCGTCAACAACGTTAATGCTAACGCCTCTCTGTTGAACACTCAAAACATCCAAGGCTTAGGGCGAATTGCAGACGTTTTCAGGCCTTATGGCATTCAAATTGGCATTGCGCTCAACTTTGCTTCTCCAACGTCTGGTGTCACAGCTCTCAGCAATCTCACTACCTTCGATCCACTCGATGACGAAGTCATTGCGTGGTGGACAAAGATGACCGATCTGATCTACCATAGCGTTCCCGACTTTGCAGGCTATCTCGTCAAGGCCAACTCCGAAGGTCAACCAGGCCCATTGACTTACAACCGTACTCTAGCCGATGGAGTAAGCCTCCCTAATTCTCAGAGCACTATTTCCTACTCCGGATGTCTTGCGAGTTTTAACTCTCTAGGCTTGTCTTAAGAGTAGACGACTCAAAAGACATTGTTACAACTCCAAATTCCACCTTGTTGGGAAATACTGACTCCGAGATCTTGCAGGCCAACCTCTTCGCGAAGGCTCTTCAGCCTTATGGCGGTGTCGTCATGTTCAGGGCATTCGTCTACGATATGCTCAACGAGTCTGATTGGAGGGCTGACCGAGCTAATGCCGCCGTTCAATTTTTCAAAGATTTGGATGGCCGATTTGACGAGAATGTCATTATCCAAATCAAATACGGTCCCATCGATTTTCAAATTCGCGAACCAACATCGCCCTTGTTCGCTAATTTATACAACACCAACACAGCAATCGAGCTTGAGGTCGCTCAAGAATACCTTGGACAACAGTGCCATCTTGTTTATCTTCCACCGCTTTGGAAGACAGTCCTAGACTTTGATCTTCGCGTCGACAACAAGACATCGGTAGTTCGCAACATCATATCCGGCCAGCGTTTCAACCGACGTCTCGGCGGATCAGCTGCCGTCGTCAATGTCGGCACCAACACGACCTGGCTGGGAAGTCACTTGGCAATGTCCAATCTCTATGCTTATGGTCGCCTGGCTTGGCAACCTGCCGACGATTCTCAGAGCATCTTGCAAGACTGGATTCGTCTCACGTTTGGCCTTGACCGTACCGTTATCAACGCCATCACCAAAATGTCCATGGAATCCTGGCCCGCTTACGAGAGCTACAGTGGCAACCTCGGAATCCAAACCTTGACTGATATCCTCTACACTCACTTCGGCCCCAATCCAGCCTCCCAGGACAACAATGGATACGGCCAATGGACTCGGGCGGATCACTTATCCATCGGTATGGACCGGACGGTGTGGAACGGCACTGGATTCTCCGGTCAGTATCCTCCCGAGATTTACGAGATGTACGAAAACATCGACACTACACCCGACAATCTTCTCTTGTGGTTCCACCACGTCAACTACACTCAGCGTCTACACTCCGGAAAGACAGTCATTCAGCACTTCTACGATGCGCACTATAGCGGTGCGGAGATTGCGCAGACCTTCCCAACGCAGTGGGAGTCACTCCAGGGCAAGATCGACGCCGAGCGATACAACGAAGTGTTGTTTCGCCTAACTTACCAAGCGGGCCATTCAATCGTCTGGAGAGATGCCATCACTGTGTATTACTCGAATCTGTCTGCCATCCCCGATAAAGCTGGACGAGTTGGTCATCACCCATGGCGCGTGGAAGCCGAGAGCATGAGGTTGGACGGCTACGTAACATACGCCGTCAACCCCTTCGAGATGGCGTCCAACTACACAGCTATTGTCACAGCCACCAACACCACGACTGGGACAGCAACGACGAAGCTCGAGTTTCCCTCTGGCACGTACGATGTCGCTGTCAATTACTATGATTTCATCGGGGGCAGGTCGCACTGGGAGATCTACCTCAACAATGGCTTGCTTGGACAATGGATTGGCAATGACGAGGATACACTTGGTCATGCACCATCTACCTACCTAGACGGCCACTCAGCCACGCGCATCACCTTCCGCGGGATCAAGATTGAGAAGGGCGATATGCTAAAGATTGTCGGAACGCCTGATGGTATTGAACCAGCTCCTTTAGATTATGTTGCAATACTACCACCAGGGGTTATCGACTAGAAGATTTCATTTAGGTATACTGCAAATATTGAAGTGAATGCTCGTAAAACAGGTAGAATGTAACTCAGAATCATAAAACTTCAAGCAACGACCATCCAGACTTCTCTGTTAGGCAGCTCCCAGAAATAGCCCAGAGCTTAAACATGTTGAATTCGCCCCAATCCATTTTGTATCTCAAGCAATGGTATCAATTTCTCGATATAAACATCAGTTCCTATTTCGGCGGAATTCCAAAATTACGACGGGCTTGCACGAAGAAAAGAAGCAAACCTAGCCGACACACTTCTTGGATGACAGATCCAAAATCGTCGAGATTCACAGGCACACGGTAGCTGAGCAAGCGGTGATTGAGTTGTTGAAGGGTTACGCAAGACCATACTGTGTTTTTATATACGTTGCGGTTGGAATCGAGGAGTTTGAATTTGAGACGTGATACATAGTTACCGGCGTTGTTGAAGAGTCAGAGATCTCGCTGGGCTTGGGGAATTTAGCCCGGAGCCATATCTCAGTTGGAGGCTGGGCTGCTGGTGGGCAAGGGTTTTCAAATATGGTTTCAATAGAAGCCATTCGTCAAGCTTTCGTTACCTCTGCGCTGCGGTTCGTGAGGACATACGCTTTCGATGGGACACCAGTGGGTGC
>NXFV01002077.1:0-25284 GCA_002803225.1 Gamarada debralockiae | reverse complement strand
CACGGGCCACATCACCAAAATTTAAGGGGTCAACCAAATCTATTAAATACTCTAAAATATAACAACATTACCATTTGGCAGACTTAATGGGCTTTCCACCAGTCAATCTAAGGTCGGTGCATCTGCCTGGCATATCAGAAATGCGGTCCCGTATTTGCTTTAACGTGATTTTGTCCTACTCCTCTTGAATAGCCTGTTTTACCTCTTCCTCTAAATCAAACAACCTACAGCGTAGTCTTTGCTTTATGATATTCCAAATAGCCTCTATAGGATTTAGATCTGGGCTTTGTGCAGGATGCTTGAGGTTGATAATACCATGGGCCTCTTTATACTCTTGCGCAAGGCCTTTCTTCCTCATCCCATGAGATAAGTCCCTATCCTCTTAAAGATACCACTTCCCTGAATACCGTTGAGCGCTATCTTTCACAGCTTAACAGTATATAGGCAAGAGACGCTTTGTATAGTATTTTTAGGTCATAGCATTGCCCTTAACTTTGACCTTTATAGGATAAGGCCTCAAAGTTTCCTATTTTTATAATCTAGCTTGATATTCGGTATTGGTTTTAGACTTAGGTCGTCGACGAGGCTTTGGGGGCATCGGAGGTTGGTCGGTGTGATCTTCTTTATCATTGTAGAACTCTAATTTAAGTGATTTTCTGTACTAATTGATCTATCTTACTACATGGAATTTGATACCTTTCTTTTGACCCCTCCACTAGATGTTCTCAGGCTCGTATCGCGTTCCCTCTTCACGTAATACTTTATTAACTGCCAGTGATAAAGGGTCTATATGGGCTTCGTCTGTAAAGACAATATAGTCCCAAAAACCAATCAAGGGTTTGTCCTTATTCTCAATCCTATAATTTGTCCTTTCCTCAAGATTTTTGCCCGATAGAACCTTCTTAATAAACGCGCATTTGTACTTTCGACTTCCCTTAGTATGCTCCTTCAACTTCCTTTGCAATTGGCGTTTCTTGACAGGCAGATTGTAGTAATCGATCATGGCTTCGTAACGCGCTTTTCGGACTAGATTTCTTCTTGGATCCATAAGCATTTTGCATATCGATTTGGTGACTTTTGAGGGTCGTCCAAGTTTATTAGACATTAACCAGGTCCTCCTCTTTGCTATAGAGCCTAGAGTCTCACGTTCTTTCTTCTATCTTCGTCTTGTTTTCTCATCGATGCCAACATCCTTAGAAATCTAGCGATTGGACTTATTTTCGGGATTGTCGTCTAATACGTCGAAGAACTTGCATTTTTTTGTAGTAGTAGCTTCTTTGGCTTCTGAAGTTTAGGTAGGAGGGGTAAAACGAGCTTCGCGACGTGTTGATGGTGCCATATTTGAGGTTGAAGTGTTGTTTATTATTTAATTTAGATGTACAGTTTTAAGGATTTCGCGATGTAGCCCGTGCGGCACGAATTCTGGCACCCACTGGTGGGATAGATATCGATTGGGAATGTCCGTTACCATGTTCAAGAGAATGAGGTTAGTAGCTAATGACTACACTCCCAGACCCCGTAGCAGGGGATCGAGGTGGTACTGCGCGGATTTCGCCAACTATGTAACTTTTATGCAGGAGTTGAAAATGCTTTTGGTGGTGCTGGCCTCGGGGTCACCGCGACCTTGTCTTCAAGTTACTGGTATCTCCAAGGATTTGACGTCAAGAATCTTGAACCAAGCATTGACTGGTTCAACGTCATGTCTTACGATATCCACGGAACTTGGAACGGCAATAACCCGTATATCTGAATGACAGTACATTTGCCAGAGGATTTATTTTCTGACGTTCCCTAGATACACAACAAAAAATGTCGAACCTCATACCAACCTCACCGAGATCGACCAAGCCTTGGACCTCCTGTAGAGAAACGATATTGATCCAGCAAAGATTGTCCTTGGTCTCGGATTCTATGGAAAATCATTCACACTCGCGAACTCAGCATGCACAACTCCTGGCTGACCATTCTTCGGCGGTGGAAATGCAGGCCAATGCACTGGGTAATCAGGAATTCTATCAAATGACGAAATCCAAGACATCATTGCCGCAAACGGCATCGTCCCGATTTTAGATTCAACTGCGGCTGCAAATATTTCAACTGGGACAATAATCAATGAGGTTAGCTATGATGATGCCGACACTTACGCGTTGAAGAAAAATTATGCAGACAGCCTTTGTTTGGCGGGAACAAGTAAGACTTCATCCGGCCAAGTCTCAAAACTTATTAACAATATAATAGTGGCATGGGCTATCGACTTGACATCAGTGGGAATTCAGCATACAATGTCCAAGGCGGCGGAAGCAAACTTGGTGCGACTACGAGTGTAAAGATCTTCGAGAAATCAACAGCATTCAATACACAGAATAGGGCACAGGCCACGGCATTTTGGAGTAGATGTCTGGACGACTCTGCCGTGGGTAGACACTGTCCACCGGGATTCTATGAGATTGTAACTGGATACGGAAAGAATTTTGACACGGAAACTTATGCGATTTTTCCTGACTGTAGCGGAAAACAGAACAGAGTTCTTTGCTTGAACAATCTTGTCATTGAAACCAAGTGCAACTAGTATCGAGACGCAAACGGGGTATAAATGCACAAATTGTTCCTCAGAATAAGAACTAACATCAATCAGGACAAGAACTGTGACAGCCGTTGTCCCAGTGGCACATAGTAAGTTACCGAATTTGAGTTGGTTGGAGTGCTGACCCGGAACCTTTAGCTTTCTTAGTTAAAATACTTAGCCGGCTGGTGACAGGACTGCCTGCGATCATGGCATCTTTGTTTCGATATGCTGCGAGGGCTTTGCACTAGCAGCTAACACTTGCCCACCGACATCATTTGGAAGTGTATTCTCAGGAGGAGTAGCTGGAAGCTCTGCAGAGAGTTTGCTTCTTTCTGTAGCAAGTCTAATTTCAAAACGTAATGAAGACGGCGAGTTGTCAATGTCCTTGGATCCTTTAACTCTCGAGGATGAGAAAATGCCTCGGAACGCCACCAAACAGAAGAAACTTCAGAGACATTTTGGTGGAAGCAGCGAGTTAGTGATTTGAGCAGGTATTTGACGGCTAAGCTAATTGAAATGTAAAGTTGCAATAGTCTCGACTGTCCGTTGAATATAGTATGACATGTCTCTTCCCTACACTCTCGCTATATGTTTCATGGTACCCATCAATACGAGGGTTTCATGAATTGGACGTCAATTTCACCAAATTATGTGAATTATACTATGGAATTGATGATTTGGATCTTTTCCGAATTCAACTATGGTGTTCATCATTCTTTATTGTACTGGTAAAACGCGTATTTTAAGCCATATCAAAAGGGTTATTTCGACTTAAATGTTTTTTTATTCATATCATCAGGACTTTATCTTAATTAAGACCGTGATAGAAGCAGAACTGACCTTAAATTCTCTATTGATCAATACCTATTTATTATATATGATGCTTTCCATAGAAAAGTTCAAGGAAATCAAGGAGGTGTGCTGAACTTCGAGAACTACTGTGAGTGACTGCAACAATCGTGACTTCGCTCGACCTATCATTATAGGTGATCTGCCTAATAATATCCCTTCGGCAACTTCAGTTTCAACTTGGTACGCATATAACGGTATTCTCACCTTCCGATACGCGTAACCGCGAACGACATGGACGCTGAGAGCACTGGTGATGTTCTATATATACATGCCATATGATCCCGTCGACGAAACATACTTGTCCCACAACTCGTCATGTCTTATCATCCCAACGACCCCGGATATGCGGTGTACACCTACGACTGGTATTATGTTCATACTGGTTATAACATAGCACCAGGAATCTACGACCTTCCGCCAGCATCTGCCTATACACACGGCCTGATCCCGCCTACTCGTCGATCTCTCCAGGATGCACCGAACTTCGAGGTGTGATCGTGGTCAAGTAGGTAAGCTCCACCCGCCTCCCAACCGAAGAGGAGATGCAAATCTATTTGTGGTACACCAAATGTAAAACGGACGATTGTAAGGCTGAGATAGAGAAGAATGAGCGTCGCTTTGAGCTTTTGCAATCGGAAATGATTGCTCAGACGCCTCTCCTGAAAGCAACCGCATCGCCTCTGATTCTGACAGACTCTTCAGAAGGCGTGGCAAAGGCAAGTACAACTGCTGCCCCAGCTTAATGCTAACTCGGTGCCTATGTGCAGTCATCAGCCGATAGGGACTATGCCGGCATCGTCTATCGTGCCGAGAAAGCCTGTGTTGAAGATGAGAAAGAAGTTTTCACATGATCATATGAGATTATATTATTGATAGATACCCACCAACGCTAATAGCTGGTAATAAAGACAATAATATATAGGTCAGAATCGAACACACTCAATAATTTCTCAAAATAAAAGGTAATTAGGGATTCCATCGTAAGCAAGGGAAAGACTTCCTCTGAACCACTCAAGTCGTTAGAGACATTGAGATAATGTAGGCATTTTAGATCACTATTTATTTTCGAGCTCTTAAACCACTGAACCAAACTTTGGGTACTTGGGAGACTTTGTCATCTTTTTTGTGAGATATAGCAATGCACCAAGTTCTGTATTCTGCTGCAAGAATATTCAATCGTTGCGCGTCTTCACGACTGCGGCTGGGCCTGCACTCTCCTCCAAGAACTTTGAGTATTCATCAAAGGCTCTTGCCTTCGCTTCTGGCGATCTGTCCCGCATCGCCGTGTCTCTAGCCACCTGTAGTCTATTAAGCTCCTCCTGCCACCTCTGCCGAGCCGTTTTGAACTCGTCACCTCTAAAGTCATCCGGCCAGCCATGATCCAGGAAGAGCTTCTTAAGCGCCTCCCGCATATTGAACCCATTTATGCCAAACTGCTCTGAGTTAACCGTGACAGGCTCGCTGGGGTCGGTATAGCCACTTGCGATGAAGTCCACATAGTTTGAAGGACCAGCTGGAGGTTCTGCCAAGACTTGTCGGCCATATCTGTGTCGCCACGGAATCTCGTTGAGGTCTCTCAGGTATCCAACCCATTGTTTGAAGAAGTCCTCTGATGGGGTAGAGGGGAGGTCTAGGTAGGTGTTCGTGTACCCTCGTTCGTTATTTGCCCACTGGATGATGCCTTTCGAGCGTAGGTCATAAATAATCGTCCTTCCGTGCAAGCCTGGGTAAGCTCTGCATTGTGATAGGCGAATTGCCCATGGTGCGAGGTCATTTCCACCTTCCCATAGAACTTCTCGAGCCTGATCAGTATTGTCAAGATAGCTGTAGGAGTTGGAAGAAAATGATATCTCGATGGAGTGGGTAAGGTACGGAAGATATCTAAGTAAAGCTATAGCTTCGGGCTCCAATCCGATGGAGGTGAGTTGTTCCACAGGGAAGTTGGCGTAGGGAGGTGACATGAGTTCCGCGTCATCGATGTACTGCATTGATTTGAGAGCTCCGTAGACACTTGTAATACCTCTGATCAAAGCGCCATGTTCGGATGTGATGTAGCCTTCTGTGAAAACAACCATATCGCTCGTGAGAGGCGTCTGAGCTTGTAGATTGAGGCTCTGCGTGGAAGCCGTGAAAGGACTCTTCTCCCAGGGAACTTGAACCTCAGTGGCGGGTTTCTTACACGCTCGCCCCTTTTCCTTGCATGATGAACCTGAGCTTATGTCAAACAATTGTGGATGGCAAGGTTAGGGGGTTAGGGTTGGTTGGATTTAAATGAACTCACAAACAGGGAATCCACCGTCGCAAGCATCACCGCTTGAGGCGCAAGTCAGACACTGACGAGGAGAGAAATCAATAGTAGCCGTAGCCATGACGCGAAGAGTAAAAAGAGCGAGGGCGAGGGTGATGAGGGCAATGACGAAAACTGGCCGAGATAGGTGTCGCGCGTGCATTGAATCATCCAGAAGGGGTAGGGGAAGGGGGGAGGGGAGAGCTGCTCCTTCTTCTGGGCTAATGATTTCCGCTCCCTCTACTAAAGAGCTGGAGTGAGAGATGTAGGCAGCCCCTTTTCCCCTAGGCCTTAGTGCCTGAAAATTGCTGTGTCTGAAAATTTTACTATGGTTGAGCGTTAAGTTTTATGGAATCATGGAATTTCCATGGTTCTAGGGACAGAATCCTGCAATTATTCTGGTAGCTGAACTCTAATTTTCCCTCTTCGTTTCAAGGCCTGTTAGTAAGCGTGGCGCTTCTCCTCAGGCGCTAATCATCCTCAACTCGCCCACTTACCTGAGGCACCTATATATTAGATCTCGGGGGCTGTCACATTCTCCGCCCTCCGCAGTATGATCCACACATTTTGCGGGAGCACTAGCAACAACGATCTTAATGTAAACATTATATCGTTTCCTGTACTATGTAGATTCTTATATAGAATCTGAGGCGTCTCAATAGGATTTCTGGGAGACCACTTGCCTCTTGCCTAGTACATCCTTTGGGTCGGTTGAGCTGTATTTTGGGGGCGAAATATAGTGGCATTTCTAGGACTAGCTGATATCTAAGGAGCTGAAATTCTCTTATACTACAAAAGAGGGGGAAATACAGGCTATAGCAAATTAGGCAATTCCAATTAACACTTTGCTCCCACCAGGGATCTGAAATAACGATTAAGCGCTTCAAGTGTTCAAGGCCCATTTGAAGCCCAATTCTATAAGTCTTCACTCGTATTGAAATACCATGAACGAGAACTACGAAATTCCGACATTCTGTGGCTTGAGTACTTTAAAGGATAAAATCTAGAAACATATTTTAGGCTGTGCAATTTTGCGACGGGCATTGTTTTATACTCTGCTAATCTCCATCCGAAGAGGAGAGAAACAAAAGATCCAATATCCCAGCTTGCGTCAGCAGCAGATCTCATGGGCCATACGAGTTTCACTCGACCCTTCATCTTCCCCTCGCCCGTGCAGCGGATCCTTGAGCCAGATAATCTTTATCAACCCAACCACCTGCTCCCTTCGCGGAATTGTATCCTCCTGCAAATATTCTAACGTTTATGCTTCATTAATTGCTCGCTCGAGGAGAGTCCTAAGACATAATGGCGGACAAGAGGCAGGTGGCTTTTATCGGAGGCTAAGGATGCTTCGTCGTCAGTAGTGGCGTTCCAATGAATATCGAAGCGTGTGGGCGCTATTCGTCGGACGAATGGGAACCGTAGAAGCAAACAGGGTGGACAATAAGGATGGTTCTATCGAGTGTGTGCGAGGTTAGCTCTATACACAGTTCGTGGGACGACTCAAAGTAGCGTAGCTTACTCCACTAACCTCCTGACACTTTCCGCACTTCATTGCAGATGGTACTCGCTTCAGTACAAAAAGGCGCCTGCTCTATAAAAGAAATGAAATCAGAAGCCAGGTGCAAGCCACGAACTAGGTCACAAGCCGCCGAAGCCTTCCGTGAGAACGACATTTTCTGCCGGAAACATAAGCATAACCTGCTCTGGAGGGGAGGAAGGTTGTGCTACAGTAGAACCTCGATATAAGAATACGATCGGGACCCGAAAATCATAAGAATACAGTCAGATATTCTTATATCAAGGCCCCATGACTTAGTAAATCAAGAAACGGGGCCCAAGGATCGATTCTTATTAGCCAGGTATTCTTATGTAGAGGATTCTTATATCGAGGTTCTATTGTACCTTTTTCACTTGTCCGCTCAGTCTAGTCTGCACCGTATCTATGCTATCGTGCTTTGCTATTGGTCAAGCGATGTACAGTGGAAAGTAAGACTCCCATACGCTGCAGTTATGGTTCGTTTCTGTCGCCGTTCCTCCCTGATCTCCTCCTGCTTCTCAAGTGACCATGTTTTTGCAATATCTTTCTTCCGAAGCCTTCTTTTCTTAGGCCGTCTGACTCCAGGTAGAGGCGTCATCGCTATAGCCTGGAGAGCCTCCATTCTCGCTACCCTCTCCTCTTCGATCATGAACGTATCAAGTGTCCGCTGCCCGTAACCTTTTATTGCCAAGAGGATCAGGGCCCGCAAAGTGAAATTTGCATCATTTCCAGCATTGTGGAGTCTAGCGCTTGACTTAGGGCATTCGAGGTCTCCAAGAAGTCGCCCTAGTGTAGAGCGATCCATTTCTAGTTCCGAAGTTATGTTGGCCGTATCTAAGATACCGATCACTGAGGTTTGAAAATCGAATCCAAGAGAGCTTAACGCGGCAAGGTCCCCCCCAAAACCATGGCCTACCAAAACAATATTCCGATCCCGGCGAACAAGCTTATTGATGCATTTTAGCATCTTGCTTGGGGATATTTTTTCCGAAGATCCCCAGAGAAACTTCTTAGCAGATTCTGCGTAGTACAAATCTGATCCTGTTACGAAGTTGTAGGTTTCTAACCTTAATCCCCTTTTTCGTAATAGTGGGTTAAGGTCTTGAGTATCAAGGATAGAGATACCGGCTTGCGTGTCCGAGCATGGGCTGAAATTATTCGTGATGAATCCAAGTCTCTCAAAGTCGATGGCGATGAACAAAGGTTCTAGTGAGGAAGAAAAGAGAAATTGCTCTAACTGCTGAAGGCCACCTTTCTTTATCGCTTGAGGTCGCAGATCCATGGTTGTAAGATTTATGCAAGCAAGCAATGCGGTTTATTTTGAATTTAAGATGTGGTCGGTCAATGACTCATCATCACATTAGAGTCTGGCTTTCGTGGAGCCATCAATCATCGGAAACGTTGACATTCTTGAATGGTAAGCCTGACGAAAACGGCCTTCTCATGGACCGTATCGCAAGCCTTCCTGATGTGTGGTTGGCTGTTGTCGAGGGATAGGAGCGGCCGATGAGGTGGCGGTGGGTCTTGAATGCAACTTTACATCGGCCCCGAAACTGTCACGATCCTGATTGGTTCCTTTCTAAACCGAAAAGAGTAACTTGGTCTCGTGATTAGGATATTGAATGCTCATTTTGCCTATCTGAACTTAAGCTTCTTAATTAAGTTTCTTACTCAGATTGTCAGATTCTAATGAAAATCTGGTTTATGTTGGGGGTGGAAGATGTGCCAGTCCCTGCTAATATATCATCTCACGTGTTATTTTTCACGTGATCGCAACCCTACATCCTAAAACGCCACCCCGTTTCGTCACACATTGCATCACAAGTTGACTCGAAATAGAAACCCCCAGACAAGTCTACCGCCATATTGGTCACTCGGCCGATGTTTAGGCGTCTCAATTCGCACAGCTTGCTGCAAGTTACGAAGTCGAATACGACAGCAGTGACGCGATATGGGCTGCTGTGAGTTTCGATCTGAATCATATTTGATTTGGAGCTCAAACAAGGGGTCGTGATAAAAGACTTCTTGGCTGTATTGGCCGTCTCCACTGCCATTGCGTCTGACGTCCAAGCGTGCGACCATGAATCGCCAAGTGCCAAGACAATCCAGAAGATGTTCAGAACGGATGGATTGAACAAAGAGAAGAAATCGACGAGAGAATCATGTTGACAGGGAAGCGATTGCTTATTCCATTCATTCCTATCGACGATATGACAGTCCATTCATATACAGACAGAGACACACTATCTATATATTCCCATCCCTATCTTTCTTTCCAAAACCAGCCCAGCGCCATGCCCAAAGAGAGTGTAAATCGCTGAAAGCAAAAGGTATCATTAGAATCGAAGAGCTCCATCTGGTAGCCTGCTGATATACATGTCATCACGCAAAGGAGTAAACACCATCCCAAGTACCATTTCTATCCCAATATAGGTCATATCCAATCGCTTTTGCTTTGGGTCGGCGGCTCCCGACCTGAATTTGAGCGTACAACTGTCGTCGGTGACCCGTCTCCGAGGGGACTATTTCGTACTGGGTTGGTTGCTGATTGAGGTGTTGTAACTGCCTTTGAAGGCCCTTGAATCTTCTTCTCGGGTGAATAGACAGCTGGACTTAGCTGTGTATTCGATTCCCGGGCGGAGGCCAATGTCTTCGGCGTTGGAGGTAGCAGCTTATTGATACTGGCCATGACTGGTGACTGAGTAGGCGAAATGACATTTGTATTTAATGGACTGGGCCTCCTGGGTGACCGGACTGGAGGTTCGGGTTTTGTGGGGTTCTCTGTTTGGAGCTTCAGAGATGATGCTGCTCTTGGCGCATTGGTGTTAAATAATGATAATGGAACGGAAGACGAAGGTTTGAGCGGACTCGGGTTGAATGTTGTTGGGGGAAGAGCGCCGTATGTCGTTTGAGGAAGTGGCATCAAGGAAGCATCTTCCATCGATGGTGTTGGGGCGTGTGATAATCGCAGTCCGATTTGGACAGTGGCTGATGATGCTATTGATGAATCTCTTCGATGTCGCGATGATCCGGGACCGAAGATTGCGGGAGGTGGCGCCAGATCGCTGATGTCGTAAACGGACTCGGCAGGTCTCGCATTTTGTTGAGGTCCCTTTGTAGGACTCGCTGCTTCAGTAGGAAACAATGAGTAAGATTGTTTTCGGGTATGCCCACGTGAAGCCGACGGTGCCTCCACTGTGGGTTCAAGAATGGTTGGCATTATTGCCTTCTGTTCAACAGCATTCGGATTCGATGCAAATGGGTTGAATCTTAGTGAGCGGAAAGATGGACTGCTGAGCGATCTCATGCTCACGACCCGTCCCTTTTCAGGTCCTACCAAGCTTGCCCGGCTGTCTGCCCGACTCTCCAGCTCTCGAAATTGAGTTTGGGGCTCAGACACAGGATCAACCAAGTGAGCGCCGAACGCCAACTCGTTTGGTCCCCAGATTCTGATTTGGTGTTTGTCTCGATTCCAGTGTCGCCCATTCTTTGGACCAAAGGATGTCGTTGCAGTGTTCGATCTGAGGAAGAGGTGGAGAAGACCACTCATCAACCCTGATAAATTAAGAACCACAGTCGCCATCATGGATGCTTTGATATCACCATGGGCGATGGTTTGAGAAACAAAATAAGGAATTACGAACCCCTGAGAATTGTTAGAAGGTTTATGCAAGGACGTTGGGTACGACTTACCAAGGATACAATCCCCAGGACAAGGTAATAAACCATTCGTGAAGCTGCGATCCGCTGATGCTCGTCGATCATGTTGACGGTTGATAACCTGGTAAATATCGTGACTACGCTGATCAAGAGCAATCCACCAGTGGTTGACAAAATAACGAGACCCGCCTCTCCATATCTCGAGATGAACCACACCAACGATGCGAAGCAAAGATTGGGTTCAGGAAAGATATGCGATGGAATCCACGTGGCAATCAACATCAACACTATCGTTCCACAACATATCGTAACGTCATGTTTGCCCCTCGCCTGGAATGGTATTCGTCGTAGAGATCGGAGCGTGCATTCGAGGCCGAATACTAATTGTATGTATGGCACGATCATGATTGCTGGCTTCGTTAGCTTTGTCATTCCAGAGTATGGGTTTTACCTACCAGGCCACATGAATTGCGCGATTGTTGAACAGCCCTCTGTGAAAAGAGCCGTCAGTCCCTGCCCTTGAACTGCAGCAAAGACAATTCCTTGAACGACAATTCCAATCGCGAGGATTAGAGGGAAAGTTTCCGCCGGATGAATCGACGACACGCAAAATTTCCTGCCTTTCGTCAGCATATCGCCACCACCCGAGTCACCCTTCACATACGAGGCCTTGAACTTTGGATTGCATCGTTTCGAAGCCCAATAACAGTCGTACAAAATACTTGCAGCCGTCGTAGCAGACGCCAGAATATTAAACACTGCGAGAATGATCGTCGAAGTTCTGACCGACTTGCTCTCCGCGAAGACAAGACTGTTTATCAGACGAAGGGTTGCGGTATTATTTCCTCCTCCAGTCGAATTCGTCGCCGTTTGATATAATGGAGTCACACTGGTCCCATTCAATGCCCGCGCCATCATATACCTCGCCGCGCTCGCCATTTGCACCTATGTTGTTGTCCCCCGATTGTTTACCAATATGATTGTAGGCAGCGAGCCGTAGCGTTGCCTTTTGAGGTTGTTAAGTCATGAAGGTCGAATATGTTGTCGAAAGATTGCGAATGTTAGAGAAGAGAACTGCTCGAACCTGCGACGAAGTAAGGAGTGGAAGCCACCGATAGGCCAGAAGGGTGGACGAAGTAAGATGAAACAAATATCTGAACCAGCAGTGTATAAGAAGCGAACCTAGTAAAAGGAAGGAGCAACGACAGACTGGCAGCAAAACCAAAAGATTGTCGAGACACAGGATTTGCAACAATAAAGGAATGCATGAAGTATAAGAGAGAAACCCATGCAACCACTGCAGTGGCCAGCGCGCGGGATAAGTCGAGTCCGGTGTGCTAGGTGCGGCCTTGTGGTGGGGGAGCAGCTGTGATGGGAAAAGTCCGTCGCCACTGGCCGTCGGTTTCAAGCATCATCGGTATGGCTCTCGATCCAAAAAGAGGCTCAATACCTAAGCAGCCCACTTTATTCGGATCTCAGGATTCGGGAGCATGTCGTGGTATAATTGCGCCCAATAAGAACAGTTTCCGCATCCTATCAAGCTTGGCTAAGGACATGCTCCGTTGCCATGGTGGGAACTCCTCTCTCTGGTGTGCCTGGGTCATGAAGCATTCTGAGTAGGAAGGGTTTGATGAGGCACATTTGAGGTTTCGATGTCGTCGCAGAGTTCTCGCTAAGATCCTGGCGGCCAGGTCAAAGCTTGGGGACAGGGGAGTTCATGCAAGGAGAAAAACGAACCAGTAAAGGAGCAAGAACGACAAGAGAACCCTTCCATAATCCTTGAAGTGGCTGGTCTTCGTAGAATTTCTAAAGATCGTGGCAGCAATATTAAGACTGAATAATGAAGGCATTGACAGAGATTCGACTACCGGAATCCGAATCGCTCACACAGCCCCGAAGGCGGTCTTTGAGAAGCGTCCCAATCCATGAGGCCATCCAAACATTCAGTTGTCGTCGACTTCGAAAGATCTCAATAACATCCAACTGCCGAAACCAGAGCGAAGCACAAATGTCGAAACGGATGTGAACGAACTCATCGCAAGACGTATTGCACACATGCCCATAGATAGAAGGGTAGGAAACTAACAGTTCGTCCAGTGAATGACTGGCCTCGAAGTCCGGTCCATCTGTTGTTCCGTAACAGGGGAGGCTGAGTTGTGCCGTTGTGGCGTTGTATGAAGCTTGGAGAGTCTCACGATATGAGATGAAACTTCTTCGCGATGAACGTCCCTGACAACCATCGTCTGGTAAGAAGCAGCGACAACTTTTCTATTTTAGAATCTGCTGATGGAGTACGAATAAGTTGCGCAATTGCCTACATTTGTCTGGGGGAGAGGTTTGATAAACACTGAGAGACGTGGATTGTTGATGGAAGGAGAGTCTTGTTGCGAAGAAAAGCCGACTGGTTACACGTGACCTTCAGCCCATCCCTAAAACTCGTGGCAGGATAAAATCCAAGCAAGGCCTCAATTTCGGCCAAAACCCATCCATCTGGTTAAGGATGCCGTTTGTGCATGTTTCTAAACACTCCGGAAGTTGCAGGCTTCCGTCACCTTAAAAAATACGACTGCAAGACGGTCTGCAAGCCATCCAGATCATTAGCCAACTTCTTCGACTCCCGTCTCGATCCCAAGAGTCGTCATGTTCCCCAGCGCTTCAGCCGTTTATACAAGGCTGTTCCTGCCTTCAATTTAAATAGATTAATCCTCTCCTTTTCCCCAAGGCACAAAGCTGGTCACTTCGTGGCCGAGATAGCCTCGGGTATCTTCGGCCACCCAGCACGACGATGACGACCACAAACGTGTTTCGGGAGCAAAATGTAGGAAGTGTACAGAACTCTGTGCTCCATATCTCCACACCCATTTTTGGAGAAAAGATGAAGTTCTCCCGCACAGACTCGTCTGATATCGAATATGTACTGTAAATCCGTACGTCTCCTGACTCGCATATGCACTCTGCGGTGACAGAACATCCGGCCTCGAGCAAGGCATGAGTGTCAGCCACACCTCTTGCCAAAGCTTTAAGGTTATCCTTCCGCCTTGGTACTGCAATATAACTTCATTTCTAAGCCCGCTCCGGCCCATCTAATTTAAAGCTTGGCTTTCTCGTCGCCGCATTTTGGAAGGCATGAAAACGCCTGGCATAGTGAAATTGATTAATTTCAAGGTTTTAATCTGTTTGATTAGATCCTATATCAGCGACGAGGTTTCTGGTTCGGATATTAATCCGAGCTTGGATTCTGATGATGTAAATTTGAAGTCGTGCCTGCCCGTCCCGACGATTTGACGAAGTGGCCTGCGGAAGGTCTAGTCGTGATATTGTGTCGCAAGTGTCAACCATGGAAATCTTCTTCGGATGAAGGTTCTTGCGCATGGTTGAGATCCCGCCAGCTCGGATCTTGACTTTCATTCAGCTTGGAACCGTCATGGAATATCTGGGGTTCTTTTTCGGTGCGAGGTAAATATCAGTCGACGATCGCACGTTCCAGAAACTCCTCAGAAATCTCCCCGCTAAGAAATTTTCATCATTCCAAGACCATTTCGCTGGGGCATGGTTGGTGATTGTAACCCCCGGAACTTCAAATTTGACGTTCCCGTTATATCAACTAGTGACCATGTCACTGGATTTTCAAATTTGACGATAAAGAATTTGATCCTGAACCGTAATCCACTCAATAATACAAAGTTTTCCTGAGAAAAGAAATATAGAAGATTAAAGCCATTCCATCATAAGCAAGTTCAATGAAAACTTTGTTAAGGCTAATGGATCTTCCTCAAACCCGGGTCGAGATCTGGTAATCCATTCAATCTTTTGATTGCTCAGAACTATTGAAAAAAATTCGGAATTTCGCAATAAAGTTGTTTGTTCAAACTAAGATTAGTTAGCAGAGCTGCAGCATCTGTTTCCATCAGCTCCTAGCTTCAAAGGCACCTCTGGAGACAGTCAGTTCGCTACAAAATCACTCATCGACCTATTGCTAAGGAGATGATCGCGACCCTGAATATCAGGAGAATCACTCAAAGGGATCCCGCCAGCAGACAAGAAGTCAAGTCTGGCGCTGGCGTTCTGCAGACGAGTCTCAAGAGGAAATTATTATATGAGTAGCTATCGCAGAAATCTACGGAAATGTCACGTTCAAGATGTACCTGGAGGATAGGGGCGCTCATTCCAGTCCCCCCGCGTTGATCAGCAAGAAGATTCGAATGAGTTATAAAGAAAATGAATCATGCCAGAGAAGGAGGCGAGTGTTGCATTCGTGGCAGTGGGTTTATTGGCGTATACAGAATGCGAAGAGATGTCTACAACGAGAACAGTTAACGACACCACGAAAAAGGAACAACGATGAGAATGTACAGTACCATAGAACTACACCTACTTTCGGAGCCCAGACTTTCTCCACTGAGAAATGAGATATGCGCTTACACATAGAGAAATGTTCAAGCGTCCGCGCCAGTGTGTCTAGTTCTCTTTCTGGGAGTGAATGTTTGTTTCCTGCTGAACTGTACACACGCTAAGCTACCAACCGTTTGCTCTTATACTACTTATACCAGGCTCTAAACTTGATTCATTCAAAACTCTGAATGATTCAAAAGAAGCAAATTCCAAAATAATGTGAGCCCAGCAGCAAACACAGGTCCTTTGAAAGCAACTCGGCAGTGAAACTCTCAAAAACACAGAAACGATTAGCATATCTAGATATAGTCCCAACGATCATACAGTTGACGATGAGTGGATTGCGTCCCTGCCACTTGCTTGGACCTGGGCTTCTATAAGAACTTCGCCAGTGGCATAGCATCGTGATTAAAATTCTTGAGATGGACTGAACGAGTAAGATAGAATTGTTGTTACTAGAACGGTCCCTTAGGTGCCTCGGTACAGTGCTGTAACATTGACAATATTTTGAAATCTAGAAGGAACGGAATTCTATACCAATACTACACTTTCGATAAGTGAGAGCTTACGACAACCATAGATCATATTCGACAGCGACGAGTGGTTCGAGCTGTTAATTTTCGCCTTTGAAGTGCAAGTACTGATAACACGTTCCACTTGGAACTGAAAGAGGATATGGAATGGCTGGCAGCGATATAAATTAAACGATAAAATGATCGCCCAACTAACGCATTGACCTGTTCTTCGTTCTTACCGCGGTCAAACCACAGCGTTCGTGTGAGAACACTCACAGGCTGATAAGCTTTATATGAATTCGTAGATGGGCGATGATGTGACTCAAATGTGTCTTGAGAGGTACTGCAAATCAATTCTGCTGGGGAAAATATCACCGTGAATGAATCTTTTATTGGTGAGCTCTGTTGCAGACTCTTTGCAAAGCTCTCATAGAGCAACTCCGAACACCATCGCTAAGCCCAGAAAACAAGTCATCATAGCTCTCCAGATGGCTCCGTTCGATTCCTCCGTCCTCGATTATCTCGGAAATCAGGCGATCGACTTCTTCGCGGTCTTCGATCAATATCCCTCCTTGGCTCTCGATCATCTCGCCTTGGCTCACGATCCTCCCTTCCTGATCTGCGTCTGTCCCCACTTCGACTCCTATGTCTGCGCTCTCTCCGATCCAAACTTCGACTCCTCTGCCTCCTCTCATCATGTCTGCGCCGATGTCTATGCCTCTCCCCACTCCTGGATCGATGTCTATGCCGTTCGCGGTCTCCGCTTCTCGATCGATGCCTATGCCGTCTATGTTTCCGCTCCCTACTATCCTCCCTCCTCCGTCCCTCCCTTTCCTTCTCCCTGCCCTTCGTCAGCAGTCCTCCCCTCTCCGGCTCCACCAATCCCCTTTCAGCAGCTTGTTCCCCATCCCCAACATTTCCCACAAAATCGCCAAACCCCCTCCCCCGCCCAACCTCTTCAATCTCCTGGTCCCCCTCCTCAACCTCCTTCATAACCCTCTTCATCTCGCCAACGCTAACAGCATTAGCACCCGTCTGCGTTCTTTCCATAACTGGCAATCCCAACGCTCTCGCAAGCGCATCCTCTTCTGCCTCTTTGATCCTCCTAATCTCCTCTTTCCTATCCCTGATTTTCTTCTCTTCAGCGGTTTCGCCATCTGCGCCTGCTTTGTCGTCGCCTTTCGCGTACCAGTTTAGATCGCGTCCTTTCTGCCAGCGGCCCACGGGCGCCATGAGTGAGTGGCCTAGGTAATTTTCGCGGTGTTGGGAGGTGGATACTTCGTCCCATGAGAAATTGACGCCGCCGCGTGAACCAGATTTGCGAATTGAGGAGAGAAGATCCATGGTGTCTTCGAGACAAGTTCGCGTGAGAAGTTTATCGGTGTTAATATGTGAGCCTGAAATGTTGCGTGACTTGTCTCGAGGAGAGGTGGAGAGCTGGTTTAAGTTGTGGTTGAGTCGAAAGTTCGAGTGATCCTGAACTATTTTGGCGTGGTTACATAAGCAATTATGTGACTAAACACTCTTCCCCACCTTTTGAGTGAACGGGTGCATTGAGAAGGTGGGGAGGCTAGGATGAATTTGGCACGCTCCAGTACGATTGAATATCTACTTTGGTTCTCTATTTCATTAGAAACTCATAAAACCTATAAAAGCAGGCTGATGAACCTTCAGGCTTCAAACCCCTCCTGCGACAGATATTTCTCCACCTTCGAAAGTAACAAGAGCCAAGGGAACCGTTTTCGTCCCAACGACAATATCCTAAAATTCATTAAATAACAGTATTTATCCGATTCTAGTCCGGCAATGTTGCGATACTCTCAAACTGTATTGGCCGAGCCAAGTAAATGACGACCAGGCAGCGAGTTGTCCCGATTGTTCGTGGATTAGAGCTATACGGGTGTCGAATAAACCGTGCAAATGATATCGCCATACTGTGTAGCTGGACGAAGGCTCGAGTTGCGTGTTGGTTCACCCTCGCTGGTAATTTGGATTGGCCAATGATGGTATCTCCAATGGTGACATGCCTTCCTGCATATAGAACTTAAATGGTTCTTCTAATTGCTGCCCTTCTTTATAACACAAAGCTCCATGGATCCACAGCTCTCCGCCGATAGCCTTATGAATGTCATCCATCACTCTGGCTGATCTCTTGCGAGACGCTTGATTTGATCTTGGAGCTGTGCGGACGTGAGTCTTCCAAGCCGGAAGAAAACATCAGCCTTTTGTCCAACCTTGCCAGAGGTCCCTCACAAACTCCTCCCATCATATTCAACCACCAGTTGAAACTACTTGTCCATCTGCGACAATAAGATTCCATTGGGTGGCCTTTCAGGGCTACGAAAGTAATCCTCTTCAGCTTTGCTTCTCGAGACAGCTGACTGAGGATGTCGAAGCATGTAAGTTTCTTCTCAAATTTTCTTGCAAAGAAACTGTAGGTAATAAGAGGTATCATTTGGACACCCAGGATGATATGTTCCACATTGCGGAGTATGTATGAATCTTTGCCTCTGAAGCTGAAGAGACTTTTGAGTTTGCCATAGTTCTCACAATGGAGGGCATTGTTTTTCCAGAAATAATGTATGCACACTGCACGAATCTGCTTGCTCGTTGCTAAGATCGAGACATTGAGCGTTTTCTCCTCAGGTGTATTGAAATACAATTTCTCAACATCACATTCTCGGATTTCAGGTTTTTTCTGCCTCTTATAAGATAGCCACTCTGAAAACGACTTTGAGAACAGAAAGTGGGAGAAGCTATCCTTGGGACCCTCCTCCATGAGTGTCAAGCACGGTGTATCGGATTGCAGGGCAAGAATATATCATGTCGCGAATCTCGTGCGGTAGATCCAGAAATGGAGTCGGCATCCGCGGAGTCTCGGTCATTGGCATAGTAAAGCATTGATGGCTGTTTCCATAGACTTGACTTGGGAATTGGTGTCCGTCAAGAGCATTGATATGTTGGTTGGAATTGCCTAATCTGGTATAGCCTGTATTTTCTTCTTTCTGTAGCACAAGAGAGCTCTTCCCTTCCTTCTAGTTTCAGCTCTTAGATATCAGCTAGCTCTAGAAATGCCACTATATTTCCCCTCACACAGCTCAATTGACATGATGCTTTGGGACGAAGGGAGCGATGAAAGGCTCCATACGAAATCTGGTGTGCCAGTCGACTTGATTCCGACTTTATTGTCGTTTTGAGAAACCGAACATCTGAAAACGCCATGGTAATGTGTTTCAGTAGAATGGGATGCATAGGTTATGTGCAATAGCTGTGAAGTTAGTGTGTTGGCGGTTCTGTGGTGTGTCACACATTAGTGGTGTCTCAGAAGAAGTATGATATGTGACTTCGACAGATTAAGAAGGTTTTGAAGATGCGGCAGGTCTTGCTTAAAAACATGCATTAAGAGTGAGAGTCATACTGGAAAACGAACTGAGTAAAAGGTTCAGGATGAGCTTAGCGCCCGAAACTGGACAGCCTATACCTTGATAGATACCTAGCAGATATTGAGGCTTGGACTCTTTCCGCTGTTGAAGCCACTGGCTCCTGAGATACAAACTTCGTGACTTTACCATGGCGTCAGATGGAGCCTTTCTTGCGCTACTTGAGGTACAAGAAGCTGTGAAGGGAATATGTTGAAACGGGGTAGAGAGTACAGGTTTGGGCCAATATGACTAGCGTAGTACACTAGCTCCCGTCTTTAGCGTGATACTAGCGTCAACCTTAATTCTTCTCCATTATTGTCATCGTCAAGAAAGCTTCTTCGCATTGACTTTCAAGTCTCTGCCTTTATGCCACGACGACGACATTACCTTTCAGTCCAGAGATAAGGCCGCCTCTTCTACATCTGTCCTCGATTTACTCTCTCACCATGGCGGTCGACGACCGAACTCTCGATGAGACCGTGTTTCGAGCTCCTTCATTTCTCGCCAACCCTATGTGGGGCAGCATTAACTCGAACAGCGTCCTCTGGTACTTTGCAGAATCGCCATACTTCGACATGATGTCAAACAATATGGTTCTTCTCAGGCAACTTGAACATAACACGCAGTTCAGTCATATTCTCTTTAACAGAGAGCTCTTCGAAGCTCGATTAAAGACTATGTCTGGACTGGAGTTTATAGTGGCGGAACAACCTGCAGATCCTGGTCCAGCAGGAACAGGAGTTTGGGTCATCAGGAAGCAGATGCGGAGAAAGAGACCTGGGGAGGAAGACGAAGTGAATGTTCTAGGTACATACCATATCGTTGGGGAGAATGTCTACATGGCTCCTGTGGTTGCAGATCTGCTGGGAAGCCGAATGGTACGCTCAGAGAACCTATTGTGAAATGTATTGTTGGCTAATGGAAGACAGTTGAGCATCACATCAAAATTGAACAAATTCATGACCACCGCCTCGAAGCTGCCCGACTTCTCACCCTCCCTGGGCCACAGATACATGCCCCCGCCCTCCAACCGTCTCAAAGCAACCGAATCCCAACTTAGCCAAGGCAGCAAAGAGGCCACACCGCTCCCAGATGCTCTCCAAGCCTCCAAGAAAGCCCCCTCATCAACGAACATAAACGCAAGCAATTACCTCGACGTCCGGCTTCTCGAAGAATCTCTGAATATCACACTCAAATACGGCGATGAATACATGGACGAGAATCCCATAACTGGTCAACCAGGCGATTTCCATCTTTCTACATCAGGAAGAAAGGAGAAAGATAAGCTTCTGGTGCCAGCAGCTGGGAAGGCGCCGGCTCCTACCGCGAGTGCCAAACCGAGTGCGCCTCCGACGCCCTTGAAGACGGACATACCTCCGGCGAGAAAGGGTAGCAAGGCAGATAAGAGTCCGAGAACACCGGGGATGCCAAAGCCGAAGCGGAGGAAGAGCAGTAAGGTACAGAGTGCTGGCGGCATTAGTCCTACGTGATTGGAGTGGGATTTCATTTCCAGGCGCAAAGGGATATAGGCTGGGCGCATATTCATTTGGCGTTACGGGCATTGGATAGTATACCCCTCGCTGCATATGGGAATAGAATGCGGGATATGAGGGCATCACGACTGATCAAGATCTCAATGATAAGAAACGGTTCTGAGCTGCCCATGGAATTTTCTGGGCTAGAAAAGTGTGCTCGTACCTGCGAAGCTGACATGAGATCGCGCTTGGAATATATATCCATTTACGACGCAGTTATGCAAATGTTTTTGACGTTGGCAAATTCCGAAATTCCTCTAAGCTACCTGTAACCTTAAACCGTGAGGCTTGGCAGTCTTCCGGAACGATCCTCCATTATGGGCGCCGGCTAAGCCTTACCCTTAGTTCAGACCCTGTTCTTACCCCAACATTGTCAAAACCAGACAGCAAGCGTTGACTGTTCGTAAGGCTTTATGTATTCGGTTTACTGTATTCGCTCCTTGCTTTATCCTTGCGATTGCTCTTCTGCTATACGTCTCTGTTACTTTTCATAACCGCGTATTGGCGCCAGTGGCACTCACATCGTCATGGTCTTATGTTCATAGCCCAGCGGCACCCGGGAGTTGTAATTTTGCGTTAAGCTTTCGGGACGAGACTTTGGTTTCATCTCAATGGGTCAGGTGTCTGACTGTACCATCGCCTCCAGATCCAGCCCCTAGATACAATGATCTTGCAACCCCATACGATGTGTGAATCGAGAAGGAGAAGCTTCACCAAGACTTGTCATCATCTTGTTTTCCTTTCATATCTTCGATTCAAGCACTCGGTCCGTTCCCTTGGGATGAGTTGTATTTGGTACTTCTGATGCCACGATGGTGATATCACTGCTAGCCTGTGAGAAACAACGTACATGTACAGCCTCAATCGCTTTTCTCAAACCTGTCTTCTTAGTGCGACGTCAAACAATCTAAACGTAAGAACAGTTGTAGTTCCGCGCCTTAGTGTCGGTCTCTGGGCCCTCGAGAAGCACTCAAGTCTGTGGTTCGTCAAAGCGAAGGTGACGGCTCACTTTGAGATAGATTCACAACGTCCCATCTCTCTTATAATCATCCATGTGTTGCACATCTGAGATTTTAGCCCTGCCACTATCTTCATTAAGTCTTCTTTCATCATTCAAAGTTGTTAGGTTTGTTGCACGTCTTGTATTGAGCCCCATTCTCTTGGGTCCTGTTAGCGCTAACCGATTCACGAAGATTGAGGCCATAACCTTGTAGTTTTCTCTTCATTAAATTTGTTGCACTTCGACCTTTTTAGGGCAAAGGGAACTTTAATGACCTATTTTTCTAACCCCGAGATGAGCGTTTGTTGCACATCAACCTTTTAATCCCAGTACCTCTAGACCTATCCGATGTCGAGGACATCCAACGCCAAAGCGAATGCTTCACGCAAAGAAATAGCACCACTACGACTCTTCTCTCTATTACTCTTCTGTTGCGCGTCCTATAGTTTAGGATAGTCTATGCTAAGATCTGAGGAAGATGCAGGCATAACTGCGAGTTGGTAAAAATAATATTAGAATTAATCAGACTCTACTTAAGACTTAATTATATTTCATTATCAGAACGAAAACTACTTGATCTCTACCTCGGACAACCAAAATGCTAGCCATATAAGGAAGTGACCACGAATCATTTCTAGGCCAGTTAAAATGGATAGTTACTCAAATCCTCGCGGATATGCTCTAATAGAGGTCTGGACGTAGGTTTGAAGCCCAGCGCGGCAGCTCGATCGCCTTTAATCAGCATATTAGCGCCGAGCAACGTGGGAACTTCACCTTCACCGGCCTGTTCTATTGGCACGCTTCGCGCCTCTGGCGAAGGCAGCACTCCTCTAGCGTGCAGAACAGGTGCAAGGGCGGAGGCGATCTCCTTCCATGTGTTCGCCTGGCTATGGACAATGTAGTAACGGCTGTAGGCACTTCCTGTGACCGGTTCCGTGACGGCAATATTGAGAATCTTCATAATGAAGCGAACGGCGTCGTCAACGTGGACCTATCGTCGCCGTCATATCAAAAACTGGCTCGCAGAAAGTGTCCTAGACACGGATACTCACCGTGCAGAAAATGTTACTTCCCTCCCCAACGTAGGGAACAAATCCACAAGCTTTAGAATTACCCACAAGGATGGCATACAAGACCCCGAGAGAAGGGTTTGGGCCAGTGGAGGTGCCGTATGTGCCCCCGAGGCAGACGATGAATGTGTTTATAGCGCCTGAGTTGCCTGCTTCGAGGATGCTATAGATCTCTCACGTTAGGCTACTGGCGTCTGCGTCTCAAGGTCTGCTTGACGAGATCACTTACAGCTTGTCCGCTGCTCCATTGAGCATTGTCTCATCAATCTGCTTTATATCATCTTCATTTGCGTCCTTTAGAACTCGTTAGCCAATCATATCAGTTGTCTCAACACAGAGTCTTCCTCTGTTATAGAAGAGAAGCGCGTTACTCACGTTCCAAACTTTACCGTTCGGATTCGATACGCCTGATTTTCCATGGTCGATGAAATTTCCGCAACCACTGATGTGAACCAGCGTGCCCTTGGACTCTGCGGGTCTTTCCTTAAGGCCAGCAATAATAGCCGCGCTCAACGTTGGGTCGAATGACGACCCAGCGTTGATGACAAGCTCGTGCTCCTTCGCCAGAGCGCGGATTTTGTCCGATTCCTCAAAGGTGCCATGGATGACTCTGTTCGCGCCCAGGCTGGACTCGAGGTAATTGTCTGCCTTGGTGTTACGGACGTAAACTGTCAGTAACCAGTCTGGATACGCCTTGCGTATCTCACGCGTAAGCGGAGCTGTCGCTACCAATTCAGCGTTACTGCACTTTAAACCAGGAGAGGGATATAGGAATACAGACCTCCGAGCAAGCCTGTTGCGCCGAAGATAAGAATTGATGGCATCTTGTGTAGAACTTTTCGATGTTATTCGCAAGCTTTGCTGCACGGATTGAACAATTGCGGTGAGAAAATTAATAAAGTAAGCGGTTATTGCATGACTTTTGGACTTGCTTTCTGAAAGAAATTGAGAGACTATCGCGGATGATGGCCCTTTTATGTATATGGTGGGAGAGTGAGCAGATCATTGGAGGGGCTGGTCATCAAATGGATGCATTTCCTTTTCGGTGCGCTTCACGACGCGGACTCAATTAGTAATTGTTGGAGTGGTCGCACAGTTTCTGCATGGCCACGCCAGGACGTGCTCAGGATTGCGATCGTAGCTGACGATTCATAATGAAAACTGTGATGGCTTGAGTCTGGAGTGTTCAGATTGCCGCATACACCGCCCTCGAAAATTCCAACAAGGCCCCTCGACGATCGGCGGATAAGATTTCCAACTTACTGAGCAGGCCGTGTTGATGCTTAAACTGAACAGGAATTTGATCTACCCTTCGCCTCCAGTGTCATGCCTTGAGCCATTGATTGAATGCAATCTACCATTGTAAGGACCCATTTCGACAGCTGAATAAGCTTTTGGTGGAGGATATGACCCAGCCAAATGCTGTTGTGTGTCATTACCCCTGACGACTACCCCGGCTGCTACGAAGCTCCCCGTTCAAAAGTCCTGCCACGCTAAAAACCGCCACAATGCCAAGACCCCGACCTAGCAACGGCGATAGTGTAGGGGTGGGCGATTATATATAATCCCGACCCAAATATATATAATCATATAATCTGATAAAAAGCTGATTATAAATTAAATTATAGCGCTAACCAAATAAGGAAAGGGCTATCTAAGGGATATAAAGTTATGCTTTTATACTCAATTTATTTTTCATTTATCCCTCTCTAGGCTACTTTTATTATGCTAATATTAAGTACAAGTTTTATGCAATATATAATGGCGACCCGACTATAATATAATGCTCAAAGTAAGTTCAATTATATAACTATATAATGCTAAATCGCCCAGCCCTACGATAGTGGCTAAGGTGCCTAAAGCAAAGTCGCTGACAGCGACATTTACAGGCTTTCTACACTGAAGCTTGGACACTAAACGGCCTGTAGCCCTTCCAATCTTACATTGGCTGCTATTGCTGTGCCAGGCCTGTGGCGCATCTGTGGCGTTTTTAGCGTGGCGGGACTTTTGAACGGAACCCTTCGGCGCACGGCCAGATGCAAGTGGATTAGCTTATCATGTCGCTAAACTTTATAAAAAGGGTCTTCAGATGAAAACTAGTGGTGAAGTAGAATCGCTTGCGAGCACATGCGAAGTTCAGCTGCCATTAAAGTATAGTTGCGATAGTCACAAGTAGAGGAAGTTTCCGTCTGTCAAGAGGTGATTGAAGATGAAAGAGGGGGAAGGGGTTCTTTCTTTCTATGTATTTGGGTAATAAATAACCACCGGCCAAATTCCTTGGTAGAGCCTTTAATCATCTATTGCATGCTTTCATGAAGAAGCTGGACTGGCTGTAGAGAGTGGCCTTAATGTGATTCTATGTGTCATTTCGGCATCGAACAAGCAAATCAGAGAAGTCGAAAGCGCCGGGCACGTATTATGTAGTTCGGAACAAGCTCCCGGTCG